>LKNJ01003191.1:5676-63870 GCA_002120245.1 Maccullochella peelii | reverse complement strand
CCAGATCTATATCTATCTATCTATCCATCCAGATCTATGTCTGTCTGTCTGTCTGTCTGTCTGTCTGTCTGTCTATCTATTGATATATAGATATAGATATCTCACAGTCGACTGATCTTGTTTGGGCCTCAGACGAAATTGAAATCCTTCAACAGTTTTAATGTTATTGTCATATGCAGACTAGTTGCAGATGATGGAGTTAGTCATGACTAGGAGTTCAGCTCAGCTAGGATTACCACAGTGCTTCAATGGGTGTGAATTCTGCCACATTTTCTCTTTCTGTTTCTATCGTCTCTTCTGCTGAGAAATCTAACAGCAAACTGAGTATTCACACACTGAATCCTTGCATGTCCAATGTTCGTTCTTTTCTGAGCGCTAACATTGTTATCAAGGAGGAGAAAACGTTTTCTGCACTCCTCTACATTTGGGGAAGGCAGCAGGAAATTTTCAGCAATATATTTGATTCCTTGCCTGCAGCCACAAACCAAACAAGAGTTATTGCATTATTCCTCTTTTCTGTAACAAAT
Organism: Maccullochella peelii; assembly: GCA_002120245.1. Lineage (NCBI taxonomy): Eukaryota > Metazoa > Chordata > Actinopteri > Centrarchiformes > Percichthyidae > Maccullochella > Maccullochella peelii. The sequence goes on along the minus strand of LKNJ01003191.1, from coordinate 63,343 downwards.
AAATCAAGAGCATCAATTACAACATGCCGCTTTAACCCCTGATCATGATCATCTGCAGCTAGTCAGCATGCGGCATCAAAATAAAAACTGTTCCAGGCTTTTAAACAATGTTAGTAGATTTTTGTCTTCTGCGACTGATGTTCCCAGTACTTAGTAAATGTCTGTACAGTAACCCAAATTCAAAATAGCTGATCAACAAACAAGCTTCACTTCTACCCCACTGACTACTGTACATTTTTATGTCACCACATCAAAGTGAAACTACAAAGTTAGCGGTGTGAGAGCAGCAGAAAAACAGAGAGGGCTGAGTGGAAAAATACTTTCCTACAACGCAAAATACAAAAGTTAGAAATTGGGCAAGTACATAGCGTGCATAAAGGAGTCTCGATTTGTCATTTTGGGCTTCTCAGTCTTGGTTATCAAAGAGGATTGAGAGTGTCTGGAGGTGTGTGAACTCTGGTGGGTTATGGGTGCCAGCAAATCTGAGCTGGAATAAAACACTCGTCACAATGGCGTCATTTAGTGGAGTAGAGTGCTCAGATCCCACATTTTAAAAAACCCAAATAATAAATCAATGAATTGTATTTCTTTTAAAATAACATTTGCTTGGTTCACATCTTTTGCTTCCTCTTCATTCTGTGTGAACGTAGTAGACCAGAAGGGTTTGTTTTTGTTTAGGTTAGCAAACGCAACAGGCATTTTGAACAAACAGCTGCTACTGTGTGTAGAAAAACAACCTTTTGCTCTTCACACATTAGAAAAGATGTGGTCTTATTTTCCTAATTCATTTGTCCTCCAACAGCATCATATTAAGGTGGCACCACAAATCATATATATGCAGAGAAGTCTCCTGGGCGAATGTTTCAAAATCCAGTGATGGAGAGAGTTTTCAGACGCTTAGTTTAAGTAAAAGTAACAATACCACAATGTTAAAATACTCCACTACAAGCAAAAGTCCTGCATTGAAAGTATTATTCCCAAAATGTACTTGAACTATCAAAAATAAAAGTACTCAATGCATGCGAGTGTTATACTATTAAATATTATCATATTAGATTATTACTGCCGACGCATTCATATACAAGTACTATTTTATTTTATCTGTTGTAGTTGGTCGAGCTATTAATTACATTATACACTTACATTACACACAGGTAGTTTAACCTATAACAAAGCATCATATCTTATACCTTTATTATATGTTTTTAATGTAAATTCTTAGTTTGTAAAGTAATTAGTAACTCCAGCTGTCAAAATAAAGGAAGTGGAGTGTAAAAGTACAATATTTCCCTCTGAATTGCAGTGGAGCAGAAATATAAAATACCTCAAACTTGTACTTAAGTACAGTACTTATTTACATTTTCATGCTGTACCGCTGTATTATAGCTGGCATCTCTAGTCACCTTCATGACACAAAAAAATAAAATAAAACACATCCTAAAGTATCTTACAAACTCACTTGTTTTCTCTGACATTTTCTTGACGGGAGAACATTTTAATTTGTGGTTTGTGCAATTTGAGTCCATGTTTTTATCATCCTGTCAATCATCTCTTCTATTTTCTCATTCTTTTACATCCTTCTGTAAAGCCCTTTGAAACTACTTCTGCTGCTACAACTAAGGATAATAACACAAACACAAACCTGATTAACATACTTATACTAGAGGTCAGGGGGTTTAAAAAGCTTTGATACAATCTGCAGATTGAGAATTTCTGGTGTTCCTTGTTGTTCGGTTGCAAAACAGGTCTTATGTTTTGGTGGCTTGTGTTGCATACATTTCAATTTTCCTCTTAAGTCTTAAGGCAATGTGTGTTGCAATTAGTTCATTCAAGTCAAACACTGTCTGCTATGAATCTGACTTAAGACTGACTGTATGCTGTAAGATGACTTGACATTTTTAAGAAATTTCAGAACCTTTCTTGGGCAAATGTGCAGATAAACTGTCAACATTATGTCTGTTATTAAAGGAATAGTTCAACATTTTGGGAAATACACTTACCAAGAATCCACTGAGAAAATTGACACCACTCTCATGTCTGTTTATTAAATATGAAGCTAGAGCCAACAGACAGTTAGCTTAGCTGAGCATAAAGGCTGCAAACAGGGGGAAACAGCTAGCCTTGACCTCATGAACTACTACCTAATAAATGATTCAGCAGAGAAATGCAGATGAACTGCTTCGGCCTTGAGAGAAAATCTTACAACATAAATCCCTTATTCAACACATGTTGGAACAGTAGTTTCTCTTGCTACCAAAGTGTTTGTGCACATATTGTGGGTTGGTGTTTACCTTCTGTTGCTGCAGCTCTCGGATGGTGTCTTGCGCTTTCTCGAGGCTCTCGCTGGCTGTGTTGCACTGCTGCCTCACCACCGCCAGCTCCCGCTTGATCACATAGTTCTCCTCTGCTTCCTGCGCCCTCGTCACCTGACCCTGGAACAGCAGACCAGAGCAGGACGGGGGTGAAGATCAGCTGTGGAGTTTAAACTTTAAAATGCAGACTACATACCAATGTAGGGAGAAGGTTAATTCTGGGCATCTGGGAATGCAACATTATTTTGCTTAAGGGGAACTTTGCTACATGGTGCATAGCAGATTTTGTTAGCCTTTAAAAGGAATAGTTTGACATTTTGGGAAATATGTTTATTCGCTTTCTTGCAGAGAGCTGGCTGAGAAGATTGATACCACCATCTGTCCTTTAAATACTAAATCTACAACCAGCAGCTGGTTATGTTAGCTTAGCATAAAGACTGAAAACAGGGGAAACAGCTAGCCTGGCTCTTTCCAAAGTTAACAAAATCTGCCTAACAGCACCTTTTAAACTCACTAATTAACACGTTATATCTCTTTTGTTTAAATTGTTCAAAAACTGATGTGTAAAAACGACAAGTCTGCCAGCCAAGAAATATTCCGGGACATAACCTCCCCGTAAAACCACGGCGTTTTACACTCTTGGTTTTTGTACAAATGAAACAAACAAGATATAACTTGTTAATTAGTGTTGCCAAATAGCAAACTATATGCTAAGCTAAGCTAACCATCTCCTGGTGGTAGTTGGTCATATTTAGCATACAGACATGAGAGTCTTATAACTCGGGAAGGAAGAAATACGGTAAGCGCATTTCACAAAATGTCGAACTATATGGGATATTTCATTCAGATCTTGGTAAACTGTGTATTCATAATAAAGTTTTGTAATAGTAATAGTAGTGATGGTAAAAAACGTTAACATGCCACATGCAGGGATTGTAAAACCTCATATTAGAATTTCCATCATGGAAAACCGTACATGCATTCAGGGATTACAGGACGGTCTTGTGGACTGAACAGATATACAACATGAACAATATTCTTTCATGCACTTTAGGCTGGTTATTGTTAAGAGGGTGAGAAGCAGTGAAGGAGAGCAGGAGGAGGACGAGGAGAAGAAAGAAGAAGAGGAAGAGGAGGAGGAGGAGGAGTGAGTAGGGCAGAGGACAGCAAGGCCAGTGGGAAAGTGGTTTCCAGTACTCTACCTGTATCAGTCTGTCTGCCAGAGCAGCACTCTCCTACAGTGCAGCAGCGAAGGAGAGGAACAAGAGGATGAAAAAAAAGAGATGAAGAGAGAAAGACAGTGGGACACCAGGGAGGATAAACCACAACAAAACCCAAGAGGAAATCCAAGGAAAAGAAAGAAATGGGATTGCAGGTTGAGGAGTCAATCATTTGAAACAAGTGTAGAGATGTTTGTGAAGAAAAAAGAAGCAGCAGTGAGATCACTCAGAAAAAAAGTGTTTCAGAGAGGAAGAGAAGATTAAAAACTGCAGTGTCTCTTAATATCAGAGTGCTGAAGCAGAGGGAAAAAACCTTGCTTGCAAACAGGACGAATCGCAAGCATCCAAACCCACAAACGACAACAAGCGCCTCAGGAGAAGAAAACCAGCAAGAGAGATTGAGCTCACACATTTAAACCCACTACATTATCTTGTTACGGTGTTTAACTAGATTTGATCTAAAACGTGAAGGGTCCTACGCCGAGCAATCTGGCTGTTTCATCTCACTGAAGCTGCATAAACCTGATTTGCTTTAGCATTTAGATAAGCTGGGATCAAAGCCTATCTCTTACCTTCTCCAGCGTCTCAATCCTCTGCTTCAGCAGCCTGTTTTCTGTGCGTAACCTCTGTGCAGAGAGAGGGGTACAGTGATATAGCCTATTCATTTTTTAAATCCTGCTAAAAGTGTACATAAAGCATATAAAATACACACACCTTGATCTCAATTTGTTCCTCCATTTCTTTGTTCTTGATTGTGGTATATTCTTTTTCAAGTCTGATAAAACATAACACATTATACATTACCTCAACATTTAAATGTTTTAAAAAAATAAAAAAAAGAACTTGGTTCTTGGTGGTTGCTGTGCTTTGTTGATTGGTGGTCCATGTTAACTATAATGCTTAAAAAGCAAAAATCAGTGCAAAAACCTCAGCATTAGTAAGACAGAATTACAAATCCTACTGGGATACATGAAGCCCTTCCAGCCTGAGTCTCACTAGTCATTAGTTGAGTAATGAGCGCTCTTACTTCTTCATCCTCTTGGGGTTGTATTTGACCTGGTAGGCCCTGAGGATCAGCTTGTCTGGGCAGCTGTCAAACTGGTGGGGGATCACCTTCTGGAAATGCTGGCAGACCCGGAGGGAAACACACACAAGATTAGAGAGTTCAAGACAGACAAAGATGCTCATTCATATTCTATAAAGAAGTAGGCAGACACATTTTAGAAGAGTGAAGAAGAGCAGCTAAGGCCCAACGTTGGCCTTGTGGTGAGCAAGCAGCTGCTGCATTTCTGGAACAATGACGGTTCTGATACACTGTGATTCACAGATGATAAAGTTTATATATTAATATATCAATAAGTTAAAGAAATTAAGTTTACAGATATAATTATATTCTGAGTTAAAATGTACAATATTTCATAAACTGAGATGAGACTTAATAACTTCAGCCATTTTTCAATCAAAAATGCCAAAATTGTCTATATGATAGTAAAGTGAATATCTTGTGGGTTTGGATTGTTGGTCAAATAAAACAAGGAATCTGAAGAACCCACCCTTGGCTTTGGTAAATTATAATGGCCATTTTTCACTATTTTCTGACATTTTATCAACAAAACGGTTGTTCAATTAATAAAGCAAATAATTGACAAATGAATCAATGATGAAAATAACACTTACAGGTTGTTGAGGCCCTGTTTTATACTGCATATTACCCCAATAGCAAGAGAGAAAAGAAATGGTAAAAGCATATAAAGAATGTATGTATGTATGTAGAAAGTGACAACCTGAAATACTTCCTGACTGCTGACAGGTACAACCTTTGATTTTTTTTCTCAGATTTTGTCTTTAATTAAAGACCAGAAACAATAAATATAAATTAACATCTAATTCACCGGTTTGGTGGCCTTCCACTAAGGAATAAATTCTCTCTTGCATTACTGTTAACACCGTCACACATCATCGAATGTGCCCTGGTTTCTGTTTCTGTTTTGAATGAATGTGATCAAGTGACGCAGATGTCTCGTTCAGGAAGCTCGCATGCAAAAGGGAAAGTGGGACGTGGAGCCTTTGACTCGTGGCCAAATCTGTACATGAAACTAATTTCTGCAACAAGCGGCATAAAGCTTACCTGTGACATGCCCTCCATGTCCAGCTGAATGAGGTCAGTCTGGTTGTACTGCAGGATGGCCAGGCCCACACGAAAGATAATCTCTAGGCCCTACAGACAGGTCATACATGTTATTATATGTGTTGAGCTGAAATAACAGATTAGTAAACCGAATATACACAGTCAAACACATACTCAAAATGTTTCCTACCTCATACATGAAAATATCAAAGATGCGTGTGGCGACAGGCAGAGGGAGGAAGGTGAGGAAAAGGGTGAGGAACCAGGATGAGGCATACATGGATGTGTGGAAACTCTGGGATCTAAAATGGACGTTCAGCTCCGGAAGTTGCTCCTAAAGGTAAAAAGAAAAAGAAAAAAAGAGCATGATTTTAAGCCTCAAATATGGCCAAAAGGACATACTGTATAAATAGAAAGTGATGTGCTGGAGATATAAATGAATGATTTGCTGCCCCTTTGTGGATGAGTGTTACACTGCAAGCCTCATGTTTGTTGATAGACTCTCCTGCATCCTCTTTACCTGTAGCAGATACTCAAACTGGTAGATGCAGAGGCCCAGCTCAGCCATGCTGGGTTTGAACAGCTCCCTCAGACGGTACTCCTGCATCAGACGCACAAAAACACAAAACGCCTCCTCCTCGGGCATCTGGGAGGAGGTGAGATAGGTGAGTAAAGTTCCCTCATTAGGTATAAAGTAGACATCGCTTATGTTGAAAAGGTTATTATTCAGTGACTCCCATATTTCATTTATAACCTCTAGAGACAACATAAATGCCTTGCAAATTTTCAGAAACCTGCTACATAATCAACTGTTTTTGGTAGCAGTAATCACAGAAATCTAGTGGGACCGATTACAATGAACCTCAGACATGCTGTACTGAGACTTGAGGCAAAATATCCTCATTATGGATTATGTTCTTGAAATGTTTCATCATTACCTGCATAAGCAGCAGACCAACGATGAATGCGCTTCCTTGGCAGTAGCCCACCTCTCGATCCACCAGAGAGTACGCCTGAAAAACACACACATTACATTTGCTATGTGCTGTATTTATAGAAAGCAGCACAGATGACATCTGTAATCCTGACCGAACATTCAGACTGTGAGCAACAGCATCAACAAGTCACCAGAGGTCCCTTCATTTCCTGCGCAGCTGAGCTACCAGGGAACTCAATTGATGTCTAGACGGTTAACAAACGTGTTTCCATGGCTGTGAACAACAAATCTCCACATTATTGTTTCCCCTTCAGATTTTATCTCATGAACAAAAACACATTAGGAAGGTAACACAGTTACCAGTTGGATGCATCTTTTTCCTGAATGATTGCAGGAAGAAATGTTTCAAAATGGCACTTGATTATTGTTACTTTTTGTCAGTAGTACTACATAGCACTTGCATGTCATGCAGAAACAAACACTTTTGACAAACACTTAATCATTTAATTCAGATTATCAAGCACAAAATTCAATACACAGTCTTGATGCTGTTCTTGTTCTGCTGATTGATAGTTGGTGGCGTCAACGCACAAAGAAACAAAGGCAGTGAAGAAGAAGACTGCAACAATTTAAAAAAAAACAAAAAAACCCATCTTTGGGGCTTTATCTTGCCTTTATTAGATGGGAACAGTCGAGAGTTGACAGGAAATTAAGGAATGACAAAGGTCCCTGATAACATTGCCAGCATCTTGAACCTGATTGTTAACAATGTTAACAGAACACCGTCTCTACATCCAGTACTAGAGGAGCAGAACAATATCTGATTTACCCGATTACTATAATATAACGTAATTTAAAACACTGTACCCCCAGTCAGACACACATACACGTGCAAACAAAGACATTTATTTCAAAAGACACAAGTCTCACCTTTTCATAGAGGCTAAATATCAAGACTGAGACGTTCAGACCTTGAGGTGATGTGAAATGCTGCAATGCTCACCTTCATGACGTTGAAGAGGACTTCCTGCCCCAGGCTGTCCTGGCCTTTGAAGAACTCATGCTCGGGGTAGGTGCGGGCAATGTCTCTGCGGATGAGCTTCTCGCAGGGGGACGACATCTTTAGCAGCTCAGAGTACTGGTTCTTCACCGGAATGTCAGTGGCGTTGCCCAGCAGCTGCCAGACGATGGCCCGGAAATGGTGAGGGATGCCTTTTCTGATCAACTCCTGGAGGGCAAAAAAGAAAGAAAGAGAGATGTTAAGAGGATTAATACCTTGCTCCTTTATGTAGTGAGTAGGTAAGTATCTCTTGAAAAGCAAAGAGCAGGCAGATGAGAGAAGAGGAATTAATTATGCAATGATGAATAGATAGACAATTTAATATAATTTCATAATTACAGCCACTCAGTACATTATGATGCATCACTCTCACAATAATTCTTCACCCACAGTGTCATTTTGCTTGGCTTGTCTGCTCTCCCGCTTTGCCCTGACTCATTTTGCTGTCCGCTCTCTCATCCATCTTGTCTTCCCTTGGGTTTTCTCTTTTTGTCACCGAGGACACAGAGAGGAAAAGACAGAGGATGCAGAGAGAGGCGTATTGGTGCAGTGCAACTTAAAGGCGTTTGGTGTACTCATATTAAAACTATTGCATTTACACGTGGCAACAGATTCAGGCAGAGATCTTGAAGGTTTTCTTGCCAAACTGTGTTCAGTTGTAGAGAAACGTCAGCAAAAATAAATCCTGGGCTCTCAGACAACACAGAGCTACATGTTTCTAACACACACGCAGACAGCTAAAAAAGGACACACACTGTGACCTTATGAATAAAAACAAACCAGTGACAAAGTCTGTATGCAGATATGGATGGCCAACCAGCTACTGCATAAAAGGTGCAACGAGTCAAGGATTTACGAGGCCCTCTTTCTGGTTTGTTCCGTAAAGCGATGCACTAAACTTTCTGTGAAATCTGACCAACAAGATGTAAAAAATGAAATGAGGAGGCTGATAATCTTCTTACTGATGTTCTTATCGTTAATTACATTCAGTGACTCTTAGGAAAATGCTGCATGTGACATCTTAATTTTCCATCTCACGTCCCTGATCCCCACCTTCAGCAGTTTGTCCTTCTTGCGTCTCCATTCTTCCCACTCGTTGACGATGCGGCCCCACAGGATCCAGGTATCCTCCTCCAGGTGTGACAGATTGGAGGAGGCCGAGGAGCTGGACACCAATGAGGAGCCGCTGTTGCGCCGTGAGCCGCTCATCGACCGCATCGACTTGGAATCAGCCTCCAGTAACCTGCATGAAGAGACAGTTTATGAAGACAGGAAGCTCAAATTACAATTAATTATTTCTGATGGAAAAGGCCCATGATTACATGGCACAGCATGTTTGTCTTATACAAGATGTTACACTGGCGAGTGACAGGGAAGCTAAAATGAGCATTAGGAGTCATTGGCAGGCAGATGTGACATTGAGGCAGACTGTGACATTGTGAGGATCAGTACAGTTTATGCACAACCTTGCAGAGGCACCAGAAGCCTCAGGGATAGTTTCCTTAAACTACAGAATCAGAGGCCCAATGAGGATATTACACACACAGCTGACTAGCGATGAACATTTTAAATAGACAAAAAAACAACAATATGCCTTTGTATACGCGGCCAGACTAATGGGAGTGTTGTTTTGTTTTTTTAAACTCAGCTACCAGTGAGTCCAACTCATAGAAAGCAATAAGATAATCTATCTTTTATTTCTTTTAAATGCCAAACTACCAACCTACATGCTGCATAGAAATCCTAGAGTTGGATGTTGAGCAAGCATAAACAATATAAACAAAAAGGTATTAAATATGAGGATAGTGCGTCTTTTTTTGTGACGACATCCCAGGTGACAAGTTCATTTAAAATATTGCAGAAAATAGGCCATATGTCATATGCAGTGATGCTTTGTGTTCCACATACAGTACAATAAGTCCATATTGTAAACAAGGAGGTTGATGGAGTATCTGTGGGTCACATTTCAAACACATCTTCATCCCAGTTCGCCACTTCCTACATGACCATGTATAATTTTAGTTTGTATAGGAATAATAATAAATGTATGTCACTTTGGTCTTCAGAAATCTTGTGTTTAGACGCATTGAGTGCTGCTCCTTAAAACCAAAAGTCAAAAGAGTTAGTTAAGTGGAGGAGTACTAGCCTAGACACTGAGGTCAAGCTGAGTCAGAAAGTCTGCGTTTCTCACAAACAATCATGAGTTTAAGAAATAGTTTGACATTTGGGGAAAAAGCTAATTAGAGTTTTTGCTGAGAGTTAGATGAGAAGGTCAATACCACTCTCATGTCTGCACAGTAAATATGAAGCTGCAGACAAAAGCCTATTAACTTAGCAAGTGAATCACTGCTCCCAGCCAAGAAATAGTCCAGCACATAACCGCTTTTAAAACCACAACTTGTTTTTGGCATGGATTAAACTAACAAGATAAAACAAGTTAATTACTGAGCTTTATATGTACTGATTTTGTTACCTTTTGACAGCTGTTAACCCTGTTGACATTCTTTATGCTAAGCTAAGCTAACTGGCTGCTGGCTGTAGCTTTATATGTCATGTACAGATACGAGTGGTATCGATCTTCTCACCCAAACTCTCTGCAAGAAAGCAATTAAGGATATTTCCCAAAATGTTGAACTATTCCTTTAAATGTCTGGGTTTGGGGCAGCAGGACAGCAGGAAGCAGAGATGATGTGATTAAAATGACTGCTCTTTACTCTGAGGGTGTTGGGTTCAGTCCCACTTTGACCCTGAATGTCTTATTCTTTTAAGTCACTTGACTCCTACGTCCTGCACTTTGACTGCTCTGCTGAAACAGGCGAGGAGGAATTGTACAGTATGTGGTTAATTTTTCTTTTAAAAGTGATTTACTATTTTTTGAGTCCCCGCTGGGGTTAATAAAATCTAATAAAAACTAAATGCAGTTTAGTTTCTGCAGTGGTGGGTTATGCCAGGTGATTACATTTTCAGATATTATCCCCTGAGGAAACAGATCTTGAACTGATTAAATAACGAGCTTCCTGAAAGAACATGCAGTAACATCCAGAGTACATGTACGTGTTTTACTTACTTACTACTCATTTGGTTTAGTGACCGAAGTGTTCCTCTGATGGAGAGAAGTGGCATTCTTGTCAGAGTGTGTCAGATATCGCTCTGAGAGAAAGTAAAATCTTTGTAGTACGACAGCGCCTAAAACCTGGCGTAATGAACTGCACTTGTGTATTTGTCTGTGTTCAATTGGTGACCTAATCCTAGTCCTTCTGTTGTTCTTCTCAAATTTACAATGTTATAAAAAGAAACGTTTTCCAAAGACAAACACTGCCCAGTGCCCATGTATTCAGTGTTTTCTAAAACACTAACCTACATACCCATTTTTGTATTGGGTATGTATTCCTTGCAGATGTAGGGCATACAGATTTGTGATTCTAGGTCAAATTGACATTGGCTTATGGTCATCTTACACAAATCCCCTTGCACTAGACTGGGTGCATACACACCTTGAACAATGACAATGTTTCCAGCCCAAAGGGCCCTGTGTCTACACGCTGCAAAATATAGTATTACACTATTTCTCCAGAAATCACTGTGACCACAGCCTTAAAGCAGCTGAAATCTATTATTTGAGTATGAAACCCTCACCCTCTGTGGACTTGAAAGGTGACTGTAAAACATTTTGTTTCATTGTGTAATGAAGCACAGTTGCTGCAGTCTGGTTGGATTCATGATGAGGTTGAAAAAAAGCATCAAAACATCCATAGAAACTTTTTAATTAGCATAATTCACTTCTCTGCTATCCATCTGTATGCTTCCTTTTTTTCCCCCCAAACAGTCACAGGGCTGACTACACTTGTTCAACTCAGTCTTCTCATACTCAAAAAAGACTTGGGTTCAAGTATCACTTTAAGCCTCACAAATATACAGCAATTTCTGATATTTTCATGTGCCCTTGAAAATCAGGAAAAGATCAGTTTAAAAGCTCTCGCATGGCCAGTGAAGGACAGACTTTCTTCTTCAGCTTAGCAAACTTCTGGGTTTTTGGCAATATTCTGTTTATTTTTATCAAGGTAATTAACTGAGGACAGTAATATCAGTGGTTGCTATGTACTGCACAATATTTGGCGTTTAATGCAGAAAAAGTTCTCTGTGTAGAATCACAGCTCACACACTAAAAACATATGTAAAACTGTACAATTTCAGGATCATGAACAGCTATCTAGTTTGCTGATAACCTGTACCACTATCGTCTTTTTACAAACGACCCCTAGAGATCATATTTTTTATCCCCTATCATGAAGTTCTAATTATCTCCCATATTAGACCATCTCATTAATTAGTTGCTGTTTTAACGCTACCTTCAACCCTCATTATTTTCTGTACTACAGCTTCTGCAGCTGAAGTCAAACTGAAAGTACACTTTTAACTTGACCTATTTGCCCGTTCTTTCATCTTTATTCTTGAGTTTGTGTTCTTGTTTGATCAAGAGATTTTACTTCAAACAACAACTATCTACATTTTATAGAATGTTCTTGATCATTGTAATGTTTTTGGTTAAATAATTCTTTTAATTTAATCACTCTACCTTACAGGTACAATGACACTGAAGTGAGACAGTGTTTACTTTTGTCAGCTGACCACACCAGATGACAGTTGGGATGAAGTTCAATTCAATTAAATTGTATTTATATAGCGCCAAATTGTAGCAGAAGTTATTTCAGGGCACCTTTAATGAAGGGCAGGTCTAGACCGTACTATTTATAATATTATTTACAGAGACCCAACAATTCCCACCACATAATATCCAGAAGAGTGTGTGTGTCGGACTTTAAACAGCTTCAGGTGAAAAAGGCGAATCTGGGCGTAGACCTGATTGGCCCTGAGACTGTGTAAAGTGAGGCAGAGTGGCGAGAGAGATAGGAGAGAGATAAGTCCGCTAGAGGGGCCTTTTTCACAGTTAGTGCCTGTCACTCGAAATTTTTAGTAATTTTCTAAACATTCATCCTGTGATTTTATACACAGGCATACAAAGACAGTCTTCTCATTCCTAGCCGGCAACCGTGGATTTTTCCCACTGAAGTAACAACTGTTACTAGCAAGCTAATTGAGCTAACATTAGCCCCATGAACTGAAAACACTGTCTCCTGCTGACTTTTTAATGTTTCTGGCTGACAAGCTTTAAAACCCTGTAAAAGAGTCTTAAATATGCACTTGATGGCAACAAACATGATACTGTGCTAAAAGACTGAAACTAAAGCTGCATGTCCCAGACAAAAAGTTAGCATCCTCAATAGTTAGCTAACGCTAAATTAATAAACAGCACTGTTGTTGTTAGTTGCACTATTGTTAGTATGATCAGGATGTAGTTAGTTAATTATGTGCTCCTTGGCCTTGTAAGTAACAATTGATTACTGTATGTAGTAAGCTCAATAGCTGGACATGCAAACGACTGCATCTTACGTTAAAGCTGATTAACTATTCCTTCTCTTATGTTTTTGCTTTTGGAAAGGCTTAAAAAAAAAAACCCCAAAAAAACCCAGAAAACAAAGACAGGACTCTTCTCTCCAAATCACTTCAGCATGTGGAGAAATCCAAAGCTTAGGAAGTTTAAAACTTTAAGTACAACCATTCAACAGTATTAACTGGTTGAACTTGCTACTGTACAACTGTAATAACTGTTTGGTTTTCACTCCAATAGTTAAACACGATGATGTATTGATCTCACCTGTTCTGCTCCTCCAGTTTGGCCAGCAGCTCCAGTTCATCAGGACTCAGGTTCTCCGAGTCTGCTGGGGAGGCCGCTGGTGCCGACAGCACTGCATCATGGGAAGATGAGTCTGGGCTGAGCACTGGGCTGCCCGTTGACGGGGGGTCTGGGTCCATGCCAGGAGGGGAAGAAGGGCATTCTAGCTGAGGGAGAGCCCCACTTGAGCCCTCTCTTTCTGGGCTGCCGCTGGGTATAGACATGGCGGTGATGATAGAGTGGGATGGGTGAAGCAGTGTGGGTGTGGTAAGAGGGTCTTCCAGTCTCACTGTTGGTCTCCCTCCTCAGCGAGCCTGGCTGTCGACTGATTGGCCACCTGGCTGGCCGTGGAGCCAATATGATCAAAGGTCTTCAAACCTGTCAGGGATGCAGAAAAAGCTGAATGAAAACCACCCGACCACAGATAATTAAAAAAAGCAGCAGTGTCATCACCAAAACTAACATTACAAATATGTCGTACAAAACCTGTGGCTACACAGCATGATATATCCAGCCTTGTATCTTTGAAATAAGAGTAGGACTGTAACAAATGACAGTTATCCTTATTGATTAATCAGTCGGTTATATACAGTATATATTTTATTAATTGTTTAGTCTTTAAAATGAAAATCACAATTTCCCAGAGCTTTAGGTGAGGTCTTCAAATCTCTTGTCTGACCAGCAGTCTAAACCCCAAGATATTAAATTTACAATGATATAAAAAAATAATTAAATCCCCAAATTTGATAAGCTCGTTTTTGATTGATCAATGAAAACAATGTATCGATTATTAAAATTGCTGTCAACTATTTGTTTTGACGTTTCTGCACTAACATATGGTTTTTTTCTTTTTAAAAATGGAAACTTATTTATTAGTTTCATTACAAATTAAAAGATTGAGGCTAATTTTAACTAAAATCTGTAACTGCTGGAGAAGATACCTTGAACATGTATTAATGAAAATGATTTAGTATTAGTTAAACTTTTTGTCTTGTGATTTTTCACTTCAGCAAATACTAGAACATACTGATATCAAGATTACACTGTTGATTATAGCAATATTGTTTTGGTGAATGGCGCCAACCTCCAACAGACAATCAAATGAACAAATGAAGGAGACATTGTAGTCCTCCCCATGTACAAACATCCTAATCCTTTGCATTTTTAGTTTGTGCACTTTTTTGAAAATTAGCAGGAGCAAAGATGTGAGATGTCATGTTTGGCTTAATGGACTGAACACAAATAAACTGGTCGTACTGGTCCAATCCACATGAAGATGCCAATAATGCCCCTCTACACCCTGGCTCAAATAACTACTTTGGAGGAGTGGCCCTTAGTCACTGTAATGACATCATCCTGACTGAGATCACGGTGCGTCCGTCACTGCAGACAGACTCTGGTATCAGAGCACCGTTTTTCTTCACACTAAGATAGACAGTCGCCCAGTGATGCCTAACACAGAAACAATGTTGTTGATGTGACATAAACTGTTGTGATCTAGATCAGAACGAACCTGTCAGCAGTCTTACACACATAATGACCTGATACACTGTTATTCAATTAATACCAGACTGCACAGCTTTCAGAAGGACTCACACACTCACACCTCATGAGCGGCTAATGTGCATTAAGAGATATGTGTGTGTTTTCTGACAACATTATGGAAAGGATCTCTACAGAGATGGACCTTTTTGTTAAAGAGTAAGATCAGATCTGAAACAGAAGTCTTGCTCAAGGAGAAGTCTTGCTCTGAAATCTCGCAAGAGGTGAGTTGTTGCATGAAGACGACGGTGGAAATGTGAGTCAGAGTTGGAGAAAGGAGTTTGTGGTGTTGGAGTACAGAATAGCTTAGTGTATTGTCTGTTGTCAGACACAAACAATCTCAGCCTGTCAGTGGGAAAAACAAGCACTTAGTGGACATACTTTGATGGGCGCAGTTGCCCACAGGGATTACATTGCAGCCCGTTTCACGGCTGCTGACTGAGGCGATCTACTGGACCAGTTCCAAAACTTTTTGTACCTATTAGTCATTTAGACCCCAAAATATGTAAAGACAGGGCGCAGGTTTAAAAATAGCAGAATTACCCTTTAAGGGCATACAAGGGACAGGCATTTGTGTCTTGAGTACAACATTTAACTTGCTAAAGTTAGACAGCACATCTAGACCCTGCACTTTGTTTTCCCGCATCATATTCATCTAATACACACATGAGATAGAGAGCTGAATGTTAAGGGACAGTGTGAATATTTCACACATGCCAGAGCAAAACAGACATCCCAGAGCTCGGCTGTTGTGCTGCATATGGCAGCTACTGAAGTTACCAGAGAAGAAAAAAGGATGAAGACTCATTTAACACACACACACACACACACGCACAGTATACATATAGAAACTCTGCTTATTTCTCTCTCTGTGCTGCGGCAGCTGACGGTTAGTGGAGAAAATGAAGCAAAAGGCCAAGCTGCTGCTCTGTAATAGGGAGCAAAATGCAGAGATACAGTCCACTCCCCTGACTCTCCCTCCTCTGCATTATGGATAGCAGCTGTTTTACTAGGGGAGCCCTGTGGAAACTACTTCTGGCCACACACACACACGCACTTTAGCTGATGAACAGCTAATAATAACTCAGGAATAATACCTATAATATAATAAATATAGTGGCAGAAGAGAGAAATCCCATATAGAAAAACATACACAAACACAGTAGTGTAGTCATAGTCAGCATACTCAAGAACAATACGGTGAATTGACAGAGAAAACTCAAAACCAATGCAATGCAGAATTGATTTTGGCCGTGTAATCAACCATGAAGGTTGAGAGAAACATACAGTAGCCTGTACAATTGTGTTTGAAGCATATGATGCAGACATATACCACAAAACAAGGAGAGCAGAAAAACAGCCTGCAGGAGAAAAGAGGAGAGTAGAGGAGGGGAGCATAATAACAGTCTGAACAGGGAAAACACTGCATGGAGAAGAGACAAGGAGCACATTCATGCACAGAAACCAGCCCAATCAAAAGAGCCATTAACAAGCCAACGAGACCAATCACATTTGTAAAACGGCTCGGTCAAAAAGACAAAACTGAAAGAATGACCTTTTCATATCAGTAATTCCACCAACATAAGCTAATTATAGAACAGATTTTCCCAGATACAATAGTTATTTACTCAAGTTAATCTAAATTGATGTTAATTTCCTGCAACAATCACAAAACTGGCAATGACAGTCTGCCTTTCCTTCTAACATTAAAATCATCAGACACATGGGTGAGCCTCAGGCAGTGATGCATCTGCCTTGTCAGTTATATATTCACCTCGATCACCGCAGTGAGACTGAGATGAGCTCTATTACTGACAAAATGTATAACTGTACTCGACACTTGATCTCAATACTCAGAAACCCTTCAATGAGTGGACAGTAAAGCTGAATACAGCAGGCTCGTGTTCACTACTCTGGCCAGTCTACTTAAAATCAAAAGGCACAAGAGAGAGAATCGATATAATGTTGATGAGACGGGATCTCTCTTGACCGAACACTCACTCACTGCTGCTTCATGACAAGACGAGTTTGGATTTCTGAAAAACTTACAAATCTCTCTACCTGACTTTCATTTGGCCCAATCTGCTGAGTTTAAGTTATTGTTGAGGGGACTGACTCTTTACTGCAGATCCACATTAGGGTTTAGGCTGACAGAGAGATAGTTTTTACTCAGCTGCCACAGCCATCTTCTTTTATTCAGTGATACAGAATACCATAATCCATCCAGGAATATGTGGTATTAATTTGCATCCTAGCACTTTACTGCATCAACTGAGCCTCAATTGAAAAATCAAACCTCTTCTCAAACTGGTCACTTTATATATGGAGCTTGTTGAAGGTGGTACTACTTGGGCTGAGAGAAAAAAAAAAAAAAAAAAAAAAAAAAAAAAAAAAAGACCTGAGAGTTTGGATTCATGGCAAAATAAATAATAAGCACGTCCACTTTCAGGCTAGCTAAATAAACAGACCACTGACTATTACAGGAATTCCCACCAAGAGCTAACATCCATATAACATGGTTAACTGCGAGAACCCCCTCCCCCCACACACAGTGTGTGTGGGGGGAGGGGGATCATTCATCCACCCCAATTGCATGAATGATGAATTGCAAGTGACATGAAAACATCTTACTGTTAGGGACGACAGCACAAAAGAAGAGATTCTTCAGAGATTTCAGCACTACAGAGTGTATTCAGCTGTGTCACTGTGATCAGACCACACTGTTAAAAGGTGTGAGTCATGCAGTACTACAGCAGAGTGGTACTAAAGCGGGAGTTTTTTTTCTCTCACACACACACACACACACACACTGGAAGGACATTGTGAAGGTCTCTGACAAAGTAAAACAAGCCAGATTTCCTGAGCTTGGCTGTTGCTGTGTATATAACAGCAGGCTCGCTCTAATGTCATTGTGTACTTGGAAGAAACTGCAGAGGACTAAGAGATAAAAGGCAAGTTTCCTTGTAATCCATTTAAATGTGTTTTTTCAAGCATGTTTAGTGTGTGTACTACATGAAAGGTTACTGTTCAGCATGCATATGTCTCCATGTTTATTGTGTCCATGTTTATATTCCTTAAGTTCCACATCAGCATGTGGGCGTGTTGCCATGTATGGGCACAGTTAGTGTGTGACCTGTGTATGAGTGCTGCTGTGTGATAGATGTATGCGCAGTTTTGTTTGTTTATGTTTAGTCTCTCCTTGACAGATATCACCTTGCACAACTATGGCATTGTGTAAAGTCAATGCCTGAACGCATCCCCTTCGAGCTCTCACTGTCTACAGAAACAGACTGCGCTGTTGTTTCCTCCCCGTCTCTCTCTCACACACACACACACACACACACACACACACACACACACACACACACACACACACACACACACACACACACACACACACACACACACACACACACACCACTTCCAGTTAACCAACATGAACCCACGTCCCCTTTGCCCCTCCATGCTTTTGATGTAATTTTCATGGTTTGCATGCAAACCTTAGTGCAGGATGTGTCTGATTTACAAAATACTTTTCATTGGTGCAAAGAAGCTTTTCACGGTCTCCATCTGGGCTTGGTGATGTTGAGCTGGCCTGGGGCAATTAAAATAAGGAGGGTAAAAAAAAAAAAAAGAAGCAAATACCCCCTTTGATCTCCCTTTGACACCCACCAACAACAGACGCATCCATATATATTTCCTGTCTGCAAAATAAGCAAAGACATATCACATGCTATCACAGACATTTAGAGGTGTAAATTATTTCCCCAGAGGCCCAAAAATATAGAAACACAAAAATGGAAAAACCTGACCAGCATTTTATGAAAGACAAACTGAAAAATCAGCTAGTTTTCGTAGGGATCCCGACCTTGCTGATGTGTCACCCCTCCCTCTTCTCCTCCCCCCTCTGTCTATGTGTGTGTGTGTGTGTGTGTGTGTGTGTGTGTGTGTGTGTGTGTGTCTCGCCCCCGGGATCTTCCAGCCCAGACATTAAAGGCGACCCCTTCGTTAATCCGTAGCTGCTAACCTCGCTGTTGTTCCAACTCATGATCTCTTGTTGGGTTACTGACATGTGGACTGTTCATTTCCACGCTATTCATCTGCAGGACCCGCTGTCCTTGTGACTGCTGTTGGGCTCGACGTTGCTCAAAGCGTCCCATTGTAAAAGGAGGGATGTGTTTTTTCTGATATTGCTGCTCAAAGCAATCTCCCTCAATGTTTGTGAAAGCCATGGCTAGAATGACTCGATTAGCTAAAACCAATGCATGGAATTAGTCCTCACTGCACTGAGGGCGGCATATTGACGCAGATACTAATCAATTTGTGTATGATGAAAGCAGGCTTTTAAATGACCAGACAGCATCTGTCTGACAGTGGTGGAAAGTAACAAAGAACATCTACTCTACTACAAGCACTTACAGGTACTGCAAATTACAAAGTACAATTTTGAGGTATCCTACTTTGACTTTACTTGAGTATTTCCATTTTACGCTACTTGATGCTTCTACTTAATTTAAAGGGAAATATTTTACTTTATACTACATTTATTTAACGACTATAGTCTTCTTTTCAGATTAAAATACAAAAACATACAAAAAATATAATGTTTATAAAATATGATACTTTGTTATAAATTAAACTACCCAACACTATATGAGTGCAGAACAGCCACAACATTAAAGTAAATCTTAAATATAAATACAATAATAATCCAACAATATAGCACTGACATGGGCCAATTCTGAGTACTTTTACATTTTGTTGGTAATAATTTTGTACTTAAAAGAGTATGTAACATTGCACTTGTGTACCATTGCTGAACTCACGATGGGCAATTTAAGAAAAAAATCGTCAAATTCTTCTTTGTCAAAACCGGGTGCCTACATAACACAACTCGACCACAGACAGTTCAGTCAGCCATTCGGGTGAGTCATGCTAGTAGCGGCTAATGTAGCCTCAGGCAGAGATGAGGAGTGGGCTACAGAGGTCTTGTAAGCTCACTGCTTTCTAACTCCACACAAATTCATTTATTTTTCAAACTTGTAGTCTTCAGCCCCAACTGAAACTGACTCCAGTGACATCACTTGAGGCAATTTATCAGACACAAAAGGATCTATATAACTTTTTTTCCCCGTTGTAGTAAACAGACTTTGATGTATAAAATCGGTGGAGTTCCCCTTTAGATAAAATTTTGGACTTTGGACCTGTAATTGAGTATTTTTATATTGTGGTATTGGTACTTTTACTTAAGTAAATGATCGGAGTACTTCTTCCACCACTGCTGCCACAGTTATTCTACAATTCTGATGGCACAGTGGTTTATGTTCATGTCTCTGCGTACTGGGAATGGCTACCTATTAACCCTGAGAACATCAGCCTTCCAGCATCATCATTACAGTAACGACAGCCTGTTCTCCAAACAGCCCTCATGTACCAGCTGCACTTTATAGATTATTGAGATGTAATTGGTAACTCTCTTACATCCATGCCATGCAGTGCAGCAAATGTTTTCTGAGATTCATCCAATAGGAACTTAGTGTGACATTAAGCCTGAATGAGGAGGATACACATTTTGGCCGATCGAAGTGACACGCACGACGAATGTTTTCCAGACTCGATTCCCCAAATTCAGTCACTTTATATGACTAATGCTTTCCTGCTCTAAATTTAGTTAGTATCCCTCTCCAAATGATTTGGTTCCCTTGAGTGCCACTGTGAGAGGAAATTGTCTAGAAATAGCCATCCCCACAACCCATCAATTACGTGACTATTTTGCTCTTTTCTACCACTGAATGGTCAGCACTTTAGTACTAATACTGCTCAAATTATTTAATATATTATAACTAAAAAAAATGCATGATAAAACAGACTGCAACATCCACTAACTAATCTCAAAACTGGATTACATGAGCGTGCCATGGAGGATAACTGCTACAAACTGGGTGCTACCACAGGCACATAGCCACGGCTTAATGTGATGCCAAAGCAATGACTGACATTAGTTTTCCTGCTGCATTCATTATATTATCTTTTAATTTCATACTTTTCCAGCTGCGTCATCACGAACAGTGATCAGTAGCCGAGCTGCTGTTAAATCACCCGTTCTGATTACAAACATCTGTTGTTTGTGAGAGGAGGAAATAGTCAAATGCTATGAATCCACAAACAACATCTTAAAAATTAAACTCATTTGTTTGATTTTTTTCCTGTATTTCATAACTACCTCCTGGGGAAATGAGAAAACTAATCAAACTGCCCTGTTCGTGAGATGGTCTGGGGAGGTGTTCACAGAGGATCAGTTTGAATTTGATACCAGATAAATCAAAAGATGTAAAACACGATTTAGGGCCCCTCGTTCATTCTGGCGTCTACGAGTACGAAAGCAATCCTCCTTTGTAAATAAACTAATCTGGAGACATTTTGGTGCCACCTAATTTGAGCTGCAAAAACCTTTTAACTTCGACATTGCTTACTCCAAAGCACAGGTACATTGATGACCCATTAGCTCACAGGACACATCACGTTACAGATTGATTGCGCAAAAGAAGCATCATCAACAGCCTGGTGTTACAACACAGGTTTCAAAACACCACTCACTCAGTAACACGTCTGTGTTGTTAAATCGTACTCCCACACATTCAACAACAATACCTTGACTTAGCTGATGAAACGCTCAGTACAGAGCGGCAGCGTGTTTGTATCTGACTGCTTCACAAATCACAGAAATCTCGGTAATTAAAACCATAAGCATGTTTTTACTTGAGTATATTCATTTTATGCCAATTTATACTTCTACTCTAATATTGTACTTTTTACTCCACTACAGTTATCTGATAGCTTCAGTTACTAGTTACTTTTAAGATTAAGATTATACAGAAAAAAACAAATATTTGATAATCTTATAAAATACAGTGCATGGTTAAGGTTTCAACCATTGGTTCCAAACCTTTTTGGCTAAGACCCCTTTAAAAATCAGTGTCTAGCTGGGGCTCCTTGTCATGTTTCAGATGCCTGTGAGTCGTTAACGGTTCCACCAAAGAGACATTCTTCTCTGAGAGTTTCCTTTAAATAACTGCTTGAGGCAGTTAAAAAATTATTTCACAATAAAGTAAAGATTAGAGAAAACAAATTTGTATTGTTTATTTCTTCTTTCCTCTCCCATTAATTCTTTCATGACCCCTCAGATTTACCCAACCCCTAGGTTGGAAAGCATTGGACTAAACTGCCTAACTGTACAAAAAGTAGTTAAAACCTCAACAAGCTACAACAGCAAAATGCTATTTACGCATTAATGCACCAGTAACAATCTAATAATCTAACATATATCCGTCACTGAGGAACTAGTACTTTTACTTTTGATACATTTTGCTAATAATACTTCTGTACTTTTACTTAAGATTTTGAATGCAGGATTTTTTACTTGTAATAGATTATTGTAACACCATACTTTTACTTAAATTAAGGATCTGAGCACTTTCCACCACTGCCTAAGGAGACAATGTTGGCAAGGAGACGGATCAAATTACTATTGAAACAGGTGCATGAAAAGAAGTGAGGGCAATATTCAGAGTAGAGTTCCTCTACAACATTTATAATGGCCCTATGCATATTTCTGCCTCATTATTTTAACATAATTTGCACATTGGCATAAATCCATGCAGCAGTTTGAAAATGAGCTCACGATTCAGTCAGTGTAAAATCTGCAGGGCGACACAGATCCAGTTACAAATCTGCAGCCTACAAGAACAACAGAGTAGAGAGACGAGAGCTGTGCAGGAGCTGCAGTAGTAGTGAGCTTGAACCGCGGCAGCCAGGTCATCAAGCTGCTCTCCTTTTCCATGTGTCAGCAGAGGAGATGAAGTGCAGTGCCGTGCACACAGGCCGGGCCAGCTCCAAAACAGCCAACCAGCACGCCAGCCAGTAAGGCAAGCATGAGCTGGGACAGAAGATACTGAAGGCTTTAGAGGGACAACATGTCATTAAAAAAACCAAAACAAAAAAATCAACCTTTTAAACTACACAAACTTTACTGAGACCACCGTTTGTGTGGATGGCGCTGCTATTTAGCAAACACTGACACAGGCAAGACAGATAAGACAGAAAAGGCATGATTTTCCAACTCAGACGCTGAAACAATCAGTTGATTAATCTGTCAACAGAAAATTAATTGGCAACAATGTTGACTGGACTGATTTCAGCTTCTCAAATGTGAATATTTGCTGTGTTCTTAGTCTACGGTGATAGTAAATTAAGTCTCTTTGGGTTTTGGACTGTTGGTCACACAAAACAAGACATTTTGAAGATGTCACCTTACGCTCTGGGACATTTTATGAACCAAATGATTAATAGCACAACTGAGAAAAGAATCAGCAGATTAAATCGAAACTGCAAATAATTGTTAGTTGTAGCCAAGGGACCTAAATCATTCATAGACTTCTCCCAAGTCAAACATCCAGCCACCACTAGGAAAAACATCTACATGAACCTCATCAATTAATAAAGATTACATTTATACAATGAGGAAAAATTTCACTTCTGTTAGGCACTGGAACCGAAAGAGTATCAGAGGCTAAATGCAGCCTGCTGAGTAACAATGAGACTGAATCTTTTATTTTTGAGATACAGTTGCTGGTGTGTTCAAGCAGCATCATTGGCTTGAAGCTTGAAAACAAGAGTTGCATACAAATAGACGTTGAGCATATATGCAATAACAGCACTCCATGTGATAGTGACTGCTTACTGCAGTTACACATGCAAGTTTATTAAAAGGTCATAATGCTCCTCTCCTCTCCTCTCCTCCTCCGAGTATTCAGCTGAGGTTTTATTGCTGGATTAAGCCACTAGTGGAGTGGATCTGTCAGGGAAAAGACATAGCATCACCCTTATTTGCACAATGTATCAAAGGCTAATCTTGTTTTAGGCGTGAGGGAAATCAATCAGTTATGACCTGGACATGTGACTCCTGTTTGTCCTGTTCTACAACCAAACACAGCGACAGACAATAATAAACCTGGACAGCAGCAGGCAAACAAACTGTACAGTGCAGGGAGAAGGCTGCGAGATGATATCCCTCCTCCTGTTCTTGCCGGAGGCTACACACACGTGCACACACAAATTCAAATACACGCACATACACACACAAGTGTACGCACAACTCACAGACTGTTTATCCTGATGACACTGTCCTGAGCCTATTAGCTTACCACTCTCTCGCACAGATGAATAATGTGGCAGCAGCAGTGAGTGCAGAGGAAAAGGTTAGCTGTGATAAGCTGGGGTGTGCTCGTGTGACACAAATGTTGCATGCAGTCTTCTGTGTGCGCGCATGTGATCGTGGGATCAGATAAAGAAGAGGTTTCAAGGCTGAGACACTTCAAAATAAGGTCACCAGGATGTGAGAATCAGATACCGGTTTCCTTGACGGTGAAATGTGTGTGAGATGCCTTTTGCATGGTGAGTGGATTTCACAGATAAGCCGGAGAGTAATCTCACTGCATCTCATACATATACATAAATAGTGAACCCATTACTCAGTGGTACATGTCCTTAGTCATGGGGCATTGAAGCCGTTATTACAATCAACAGAGGGAGATGATTAATTCCTTGAACAGTCCCCCCCACCCCCTTAAAAAAAAAAATGCCTGAGGGAGCTCTACCATTTTGTGACTAGTCAGCAGTATCCTTAATCCTTCAACATCATACTCCAAAAACTATGTCAGTTCTCTACTTTTTATTCCACTTGGGAGGTAAAAATTACATGTGCCTGGCCTAGATTTAAAATATAGTCATTTAACTAAGGTTTTCAGTCCTGGTTTTCTGTCTTACAACCAGCAACAGCTGGAATAACAGTCAAAACAACACTGAAAACCATTTATTTAAATGACAATTTTAGCAAAGAGGGCTCATGAAGACAGGCAGGGGCTCAGTGTCTGTGGTGTTTATCAAGGACAGTTCAACAAACATCTGGATAGAGACACACAGGTGGACACAACACAGTAGCCAATCTAGCAGCAACCCCCTGTTGTTCCAGAAGAAAACAGTTCTTCATTAAAGGGGACAGTGACTCCTTCAATCCTTTGTCCTGCAGGTTCATACTTGAAGAGACTGTAATCCTATTGACTGGGTTGTTTGGACAGCTCATTATCCCGGCCTGCTGCTGCTTGAGGATGCCTGAACAACAGGCCTACATGTTCTGCAGTCGACTCATAGATCAACATCTGTGGCCAAAATGACACATCATCCCCTCTTTGCGGCACCAAATGTCCCGGCTTCCCACAACAACACGATTGTGTAACGACAATAGCAACAAGGACGGGGCGCGGAGGAGAGACAATATGGGCATGGCACAGAGCAACATGCTATGCTTTAGCAATAAAAATGGTTAATAGGCTAATGAATGGGCCGCGTCTCCGTTGGCATGCTGTACAGTGGAATTTTACACTGAGATAAATGGAGCAGACGGATGAAGCTGCTGTTGACGGGGCTTCAATAACCAGGACCAACAGTGTTTTGCTATGGGGCCAATGTTGCTGTGTTAGTTTTCATACAAACTAATAAGCTCGTGTGCCCGTCACTCGGCTCCACGTGATAACATTGATATTTCATTTTAAAATAAACATCTCAAATAAACAAATAAAACCCAAAATGCTTACCTGGATTCCTTTTCCATAATCAGAGCGGTGCGTTTATCGTCGCTCCCACACCAGTCCGTCGTAAATGTCAAACGTATGTTATCAGCTAATTAAAATCTTAATAGACCACCGACGACAAATACACAGAGACCGTCCAACGCAGTGCCATCCTCCCGCCGTTCAACCGGGAGGCAACGCCGCGTCACACAGCTGGCCTCGAGCCTCTGCACGCGGAAAGGCTCGTGTGTGTGAAGTGAATTAGAGGAGAAAAATCTTCCTGTAGAAAGCCGCTAAAATAACCATGACATCCACGCGATGTAGCCGACGGTTCAACAGAGACGTGGTATAAATGACAGCATAAATCACTACAAGTCAGTCACACGGAATGGCTGGCGTTGTATGCCTTCTGGTGAGCACGAGGAGGGGCGCGCCAATCAGGTTGCAGAATGACACATGATTGGCATGTCACGAACCAATAGCCTGTTCAGACTGCGGGATCCCTTTGGAAGGACAACAAAGAGAGCCAATCACTGTAGAGGTTTATTCTGCGGGAAGGCGGGGCCCGCAGGTGTCATACAGCGGTGTCGGCTTTAATGGATTTAGGCTATAGGAGTTTATCTGTGTATAGCAACTAAATGATTAATTATGTGACATTTTTTATGTAATAGTTTCAGCCAATCTCTGGTGGATTGATTATGATTCTACCATAGCAACCAACTGTAATATTGTCATAACTACAAGCGCCTGTATTGCTATTTTCAATGCATTTCTTTAAACACTAAAATAAAATAAAATAAATGCCCTATTTTAACTAACATTTTATTTTTTTGCAAGAGTCATGGAATTTGCCAACAGCCAAAATTAGAAGTACCTGTTGGTAGATGGGCAGCAGGTATCCTATCACTGCACAGTGGTGAAGGAAGGGGATACCCTAATCCTTTACTTAAAACATTTTACTATAGCAAAATACCCACATTGAAAATGTTACTGAAGTAAAACTATATAAGTATCATCTGCAAAATGTACAGTAAGAGTGTATAATATATTAGATTACTATTGCTGATCCATTAATGTATAAGTAGAATTTTAACTAGCCTATTGTATAAAGTGGTGGGTAGTTATATCAACAATACAATGAATTGTATTTTAGAAGGTGATGTTTTGAATGTAAATCTTAATTTGTAAAGTAACTTGTAACTATAGTTGTCAAATAAATAGTTGAGTAAAAATAACAATGTTTCCCTCTAAGTTAAGCAGAAGTAGCCTATAAAGTGGCATGAAATGGAAGTATGCAAGTAAAGTACAAGTATCTCAAAATTGTACTCAGATAGTATTTGGATAAATACAGTTAGCGTACATTACACCACTGTCTCTGCATTATAGATTTATATACCCTGAAAAAAGACTTTGTCTTACATTCATGGTTTACAGCCCACTAAGCCTACAATACTGAATTTAGGAGTAGCCTTGTGCTCAAAAAATACCACTGTTATCCTTAGCTAAATGTGTAAACCATAGAACTTCACTCATATTAAGCAAGATCAGATGTGACATGAATGAGGTAAAGAAAAAGGCTCTCACACATGTACTGTAATATTTTTCAATATGAGGTTGTTAAAGCAGCCTTTTAAGGAGGAAAACACCACAGCCACTGTCATCACTTCTACGCCAAAAAACCCTGCTTGTTCAACGTTCAATACCAGTGCTTCCAATACCAGAACACTTCCACATTCATTGCAATAGTGTATGAGGTGCAGGGTGATTGGACTACAGGAGATGAGACAGATGCAGACAGCCTATGCTGTGGAAAAAGCCAGAACTGCTCTCAAGCTGAGATACAGCAACAGGAGTCTGTAAAAGTAGAGGAACATGGTGTCCACAGAGCAGAAAAAGTGGGCAAAAATGATTGATTGATAAGAGAGAAATGTTATCACTTCAGCAAACACACACTATATGATGAAAATATATTCAATAATAATCATTTGTATGTCATTTTGGGAAGTGAGTTATTTGTACTTAACAAGAGATACTCAATCAGCAATAGACAATAGAAAATATCTGGCTGGTAGTGAAACAGTGATTTTGTACACTCTCTGTAAAAGTGCAACGTCGAACCCTTTAAGGTTCATCTGCTTGGCCCTATATATAGTAGGTAATGGGAACTGTCTTCTGTGATAAGTGAAATCATCTCTGAGCACTCAAACTGAAGGGTTGTTTGTAAAATCTCTATGTAATGGCTGGTAACTCAAAAACTGTGTGAAAGAAAATAGTGTTGGACAAAATGATGAATGCTTGTCAGACTCTATAAGACTTAATACTGTTTGTACTTTGTGGCCAATGGGTAGTGTATTGCATCAGTGTTCCCAGGTTTAAAGCTCAGAGTGGACATGGGTTTCAAATTTCTTTTTTCTTTTAGTATCTTTTTCTCCAAATACAGGTCAGGAATTGTTATATAGGTGTAGAGCCTGTGTACCCGTGTTGTCTTGTGTTTCACACAAACAGTATTGTTATCCCAGCAGTTTGGAAAGTCATAGTCATCTCCACTTTTTTAGAATTGGGCTGAATTTGAATTGTAAATGGAGATTTGATCCTGTGACTGTCCACAGTACAAGAGATGAAGATAGTCGCTTGGTAAAAGAGCATCTTTTAATCCAGTTCTAATTAGATCCTTATACTGATGCTTGTTACCATATGCAGGCCTTGAGGGATGTTCTCAGCCTTTGTACTGCGGCCCCATATAACACAACATGAGCACACTTTGAATTACATTCCGTGCCCGCTGTCATCTGGCCAAATGTCTTGCTGCTTTATTGACATCAAGTGGACAATTTGGATACTGCAGCTTCCCTGCAAATGCTCAGTTCTGTATGGGGAATATCATAAAGATACTTATAGATTGACAATTCCATATCTTACATGGTCATGACACAATAATATACGATTCTTCCATATAATAATAGAGCCTATCATAAGACAAAGGGATCAAATAAATTACCTCCCACGAGAATGTTGTCTGTACTAACAGCAGGAACAATTCGGTCACTATAAACGTTTTACGTAGACAATTTCTACAGAAATAAAAAGGCAGAATAATATTTCATTAAATATTACAGCTCTTGCCCTTTTCCCTGACCTCTATGACTCTGACCAATCACAGTCTTGGACGAGTGGACGGCTTTGCTTCTGTACAGGAGCTGCTGTCGGGCGACTGATGCCTTCAGGTGTTATCGCAAATAACGTTGTTATGATTTACAGAATTTGGACCGGACTATTTTTCACCATCAAATAGTAGGAACATGGAGATTTATGTCTCCGACGTTGCCCGTGAGTCAATTTGCGTGGCGGAGAACCAGAAGGATTTGTCATCAATTGCAGTTAAAATGATGCCATGATGTATGAAATAAAACAACAGCATCCTAATAATTTTGTTTCGGGATGAATTTTGTTGTTATCGTGCAAAAACATCTTAACGCGTTCTTATTACAGCCATTGATTCACACCGCAACGAAAGGGAAAGCTTTTTCGAGGTGTACCTGAACACGCCATACGTGTGTGTTCACTGTGGTGTGAATATTTGCTAGCTTGCTTGTACTACGCACATTGACATCGGCGGGACATAAAATATCACAACAAGGTAATGCCTTCGTACTTTTCATGCCAAACTTGCCAGCATGTAGATATATTACATTGTTATTAATTGAGAATTTTTTTGAATACGTTGTTGCAGTTGCTAAAGTTGTGACTGATATTTGCTTCTGTAGCTAGCATGCTAGCCGCATTACCGTTAGCTTCGTTTTGACTTACCTTTGATTACCATTAGCTATCTAGTTATAGTGAGTACTTTTGTTTTTCTGACCATTCGCCCACTATACAATACCACATACTTAACGGTGTGATGTTAGAGAAGTTAGTAACGTAATGTTATAAGTGAGTCCCGTTGAACTGTTAGCTGCTAGCTTGGTAACAGGCCGATTTGAATGAATGAGAAGGAAGAGTCCATTGTTTGTGGGGTCTCTGCCGGGGTCACACCGGACGGCTATCATTTTGAGTCAGCGTAATTGTAAAAGCTAAACGGATCCCATTTGTCGTGTTGGTCGTTCAAGACTGCGCACACATAGGTTAATGTTAGCTTCTTCATCCCAATAATGAATTCGTCTTGATGCGAGCTGCGGCTGCGGCCTGCTAACGTTAGCTAAATGATCTTTGAACCTTGCTGCTAATTTAGCTAATTTTCGAGATCGCGGATTAGGTTTCGGATCATTGTAACGTCAAGCTAGTATCAACATTTTCTTCTGTTAATTCCATTTTGTAAACAGTAAATTCATAACACACGTCAATTCCTATATTAACTTATTTATAGTATTATACAAGTAGTACGGATATAAGTAATAACGACAACATGGCATTACTAGATATTAGAATATTTCTGATTACATTTATGTATCTAACAATTACTTGACTTGTTAGACCACCTGGCCTTCATCTGAATATGAACTTGCACATCAAAGGGGACTTTGACACAGTATATTGCTAAAGAAATGTTGAGAGACATCGATTCCCTGATTTACATCCTGCCCGAACAGATGGCTGAGAACGACGTTGATAGTGAACTTCTGGACTATGAGGAAGACGAGGAGCCCCAGGGAGCCCCCGAGAGTGGGACCTCGGCAAACAAGAAGGAGGTGAAGGGGTCCTACGTATCCATCCACAGCTCGGGCTTCAGAGACTTTCTCCTCAAACCAGAGCTGCTCCGTGCCATTGTGGACTGTGGTTTTGAGCATCCCTCAGAAGGTGAATAGCAGTTTTGGGTTGTCCTATGTCTCCACACAAACTCTTACTATTTCTTATGTTGTTATCATATCCTGATTTTATTAATTAATCATCAGGCCTCCTTGAAATTTTCACTCACTTATGATTGCCATTTGTTGTTGTATTTTCAGTGCAACATGAGTGTATTCCCCAAGCTATCCTGGGCATGGACATCCTCTGTCAGGCCAAGTCTGGTATGGGAAAGACAGCAGTGTTTGTACTGGCCACCCTGCAGCAGATAGAACCAGTGGATGGTCAGGTGAGTTGGTCATTATTTGTTTTTGCTTGCCTTTCATGCTAAAGAGTTGTTATGCCTCTCCTATTGGTTTGTACACTGACTAGGTGGTGTTTACACTGACCTTCTCTGGATTATCTTGATGAGAAGGATAGGTAGCCTATGAGTGTGCTGGAAAGCAACAGCCTGTTTACCTGGTTCAACAGCTGCAGCTTAATTCATTCTGTGTCTATTTCATTGTGTGGAAGACATGTCTGACAGGTCTGTCTACAATTACAGAAGTGAAGTGCCTATTAGTAGGCTTGGTGCTATGGAATTTCATATATGACCATTTATAAAGATTAGCAGAAGTATTGCCACTCAATTTCTACATTTTTATTTTATTTTTTTAACAATTTTAACTTGTGGGCCATGAGCTATGATGACAAACAACACAGCTCTCAGTTTCAGCATCAAAGAGTGAAGTTTGATTCAGTGAAGATCTTTTTTATTTAAAAAAAAAATTCTTTTCACATTTTATGTCCAACAGAGAGATGACAGGAAATGTGGGGGGTGGGGAGTGGGGGTGGGGGGGTCATGACATTCAACCAAGGTTGGATGCAAACCAGGGATGTTGTGGTTCATGGTCAGTGCCCTAATCCTATAGGCCAACAGTGTGCCCCTGAGATCTCCATTTTAATAATGAAGTGTTATTTAATTTGGTCCTTCAAAGTTCTTAATTATTATTTAAATGATCGTCTGGTATTATGCAGGAACTGTATGATATGATTATTACTGAAACAACATTAACATTTAACAGCACTGAAATATTTCTGAAATATTAGTTAAAAGTCCTGTAGAAAATCAATAAAATCAAGGAGCGGTAAAACATGTTAACTGGCATTACAAAAGCACATGATGTACTACGTAAGGACTCAGCAGTTAATAAGACTAATGTTATCATTCCCTGTATTCCAGGTGTCTGTCCTTGTAATGTGCCACACACGCGAGTTGGCCTTCCAGATCAGCAAAGAGTACGAGCGCTTCTCGAAGTACATGCCCACTGTCAAGGTGTCAGTGTTCTTCGGTGGCCTGGCCATCAAGAAGGACGAGGAAGTCCTTAAGAAGAACTGCCCTCACATTGTTGTAGGAACTCCAGGACGTACCCTGGCCCTCATCCACAATAAGACCCTCAACTTGAAGAACATCAAACACTTTGTGCTTGACGAGTGTGATAAGATGCTGGAGCAGCTGGGTGAGTAAGAGGAACAGAAGTGTTTTTATAGTGGACTGTTAAGAAACGAGTAGCTTTGGTGAAGGACTGTGGTCAGTGTGTAAGGCAGGGGAGGCTTCCTGTTGACTCGGGTATTGTTCTGAGAATTTATATCTCACTTATGATAGTGTCATGTCATCTTTTCTCACTGCTCATATCTTCAGTCTTCTTGGCATTCTCCCTAATAAGCCAAAATTTTGAATCCAAGTTAAAGAACTGTAAGTGTGCATTTAACGTGAAAATTGGTTGTGGATGATGTAATTTCACTGTGCTCTAATAGTGAATGAAGTAATCTTGTTTATTTAAAAATAAACTACTTAATAAATTACTACCTGATTTTTAGAGATAATGAGCAAGGTTAAAAATGTTAGATTTTTTTGTATACAAAGAAGAATCAAAATGCAAATAATGTAATTTTGGGAGTACTGTTGTTTTTTTCCTACAGACATGAGGCGTGACGTTCAGGAAATTTTCAGGCTGACACCCCATGAGAAGCAGGTTATGATGTTCAGTGCAACGCTAAGCAAGGAGATCCGCCCTGTCTGCCGCAAGTTCATGCAGGATGTGAGTTACCATCAGGATTCACTGCTGTGTTTCAAATTGAACCTTCTGTGCTTCATTCAGCTATATGTAAACAACATATTTTTTAGTATGCATGTATTGTATATGTATTTTTTTAGCAGCAATGAATTTATATGTCACTGTGATATGGCCAAATAGATCTGTCATTGGGAAGAATGGTTATAGGCCTTGTTAGTCTTCCTTCAACAGGAATATTGAATCGTCTGATCGGTCAATAACACGTTCAGATGTGCTGATAACTCCCAGGTAGCTCAGCTATCATAAAAATTCAGTTGAGCTGTTTTTGCATAAGTTGACATTTTCATCTACACAATCACTCATGTAAACCAAAAGTCTTTTAATATTTGAAATTAAACGATCCTGTCATCATATTTGTTTGTTGTCTCCCGGCATTTATAGTAACAATTTAGATATGATGACAAAGGCTTAGCGAGTCTAGAAATGTTTGGTTTAGGTAGCTTGAAAGTGCTTGAATTTTACTCTTAAGTCATAAAGGTTAAAAAATGGCTGTTGAAATGTATTCACTGGCTGTTTTAGCACATAACGGCACTTAATATCTTTATTAAACTATTGATTCATAGATTATATCTATTATTTGACCAATGTCCTATCCATAATTGCTGCTATTAAGATTCTCTCTGTTATTCTTGTTAAGTGTAAGGATCCAGTGAGATAGTTTGGGTATTTCAGTGTTTGTTGCAAAGCCCCTCTTAGCTTTGCCCACTTGTTACTGTCAGTGTCATAAGTGGCCATATCAGAGGGGCAAAGTGATCCTCCTGGGCAGGTTTGGTTTGGTCAGGACAGTCAGTCCTCCTGGCTCTGCTTCAGTCCAGGAGAACAGGTCCAGCGAGCCACCGTGCACAGTTCATTTGTCAAAATGTGGTTTAAGAAATTGTATGGAGTCGTAGAGCTCAGAAAAACATGAACCATGGAGAACTTCAGATTTGATGACTTCGGTTTTCTCAATATGTTATCAGTTATTTTCCTCACTTTCTGGTCCTTACCACGTTGTTCATGTGTATGCAACAGGTTTTCTTGTTTCACGCTTATTAGTTTTCTGATGTGGTCTGCAGAGGTGTGTGTGTGTGTGTGTGTGTGAGAGAGAGACTAATGTCTGTCTCCTCTCTCTTGCTGTGTAGCCCATGGAAGTGTTTGTGGATGACGAGACCAAGCTGACACTCCATGGTTTACAGCAATATTACTGCAAATTGAAGGACAGCGAGAAGAACCGAAAGCTCTTTGACCTGCTCGATGTGCTTGAGTTCAACCAGGTATAGGTGGCACTCACTTATGAGATACTGAATCACAATATTTATTATAGTATTTTAAATCTTTGCGAGAGGGCTTAATATTAAGAAATATACATTGCAGCCTTGTTCTTCTACTCGTAATTTTAAAAGCTTTGTCACTTGTCCTCCAGAGGAAGCTATTTCTGCTGATTTCAGCCTGTCTGTACCTCATTGATGCCTTTGCCAGTCCCAGCAAACATGCAGGCCTTTTCTTTTGGTTCCCATTAGGTGGTGATCTTTGTTAAGTCGGTGAATCGCTGTGTGGCTCTGTCCCAGCTGCTGGTGGAGCAGAATTTCCCAGCCATCGCCATCCACAGGGGCATGGCGCAGGAGGAGCGGTGGGTGCTGCTGGTTTATTTCCCTTTTTGTTCCCACCCCGAATTCGACAGTAGCTTTCCTAAGTTCAATATCTTGAGCATGAAAAGATATAGAAAACAGAACATCACTGTGCTGTAATTTGTTTTTAGGCTAGAGTCACTGCTTTCATTTTAACTTTAAAATGTAAGTATGAAATCTAATTAAAAAGTGAGGAATTTACAACCAGATTTGTGTGGAAAATGAGATTGAGAAGTTGGCAGAGATGTTTATGTGCTTAGTCTCCCTCAGTGGGCAATATTATCTTACTTATTCCTTTTCTTGTTGTTGCTCACCTGCCACCCCCAGGTTATCCCGGTACCAGCAGTTTAAAGACTTCCAGCGGCGGATCCTGGTTGCAACCAACCTGTTTGGGAGAGGCATGGACATTGAGCGAGTCAACATCGTATTTAACTACGACATGCCAGAGGATTCGGACACATACCTTCACAGAGTCAGTATAGCTATAAAATCATTTTATGTTATCTACATCAGAGAGCTGTATAATTTCATTTGCAGAACAACCAAAGCACGTACAGGGGGGCTGTAGCTTTTACCAACTTCACCAAAACACTGTCTGTATAAAGGAACCTGCTGTGCTGTGGAGGTTGTGTTTAGTCGGTGTTTTATAATCAGTGAATTGTAATTAAAATATTAATAGAAATTAATAGTAGAGTCAGAAATAATTCAAAAGCCCCCTTTTTTGACTATAGAAAACTGGCAGCATTCTTCTTTTCCTTCGAGCAGAGCCCTGACTTCTTTCTTTGTACCTCAGGTGGCCCGTGCTGGTAGGTTTGGAACCAAAGGTCTGGCCGTCACCTTTGTGTCAGATGAGACCGACGCCAAGATCCTGAATGACGTCCAAGACCGCTTCGAGGTCAACGTAGCAGAGCTCCCAGAGGAGATTGATATCTCCTCCTACAGTAAGTTCTGTTTCTCACAAGCTGTCTTGCACTTGGCATCTAGCCAAGTTTTTTTAATTTATGTATGTAATCACTTATTTACTACTCCTATTTCTCTTTGCAGTTGAACAGGCCAGATGAGTCTGAAGTTTCTTTCCAGTGATGATTGTGTGTGACCCTTAGTGTTGCTGTATTTTGGTGGAGGAAAAAAACCCCTCATTTATTTTAAAGTCCCCCTCTCACCATAAATGTTGGCAAGTTCATAATAACTTTTTTATTTTATCAGGTCTTTGCGGGGTGCTTGTTTTAGTGTTTCCCTTGTTAAAACTATGGATATATTGTTTTGGTTGAAGAAATAAAGTTTTTATACCTCATTTAATGGTGTTGATTTCATTTTGCACGTTTTTAAACATTTTAGTATGTTGGATGTTACATTAAACATGCAGTTACACTACAACAGTATCATAAAATACAAACTTTACTTTTGACTGTAGTTACTTATCACCATCAGAGGGCGCTATCATCATAATTTGAAGACAGCCACTGTTTCCCCAAACACTTGGCTACTTTTGAAACTGGACAAGTTGAGTTAAAATAAAACCTTGCATGAAACTTGAGCTCAGCAGCCAGTTTTATCACATCGATGACTCAACAAACACTTGGTGGCAGCTACACTGTAGTGTCTTAATCCACACAAGTGTATAAATGTGCCACAAACTTGGATCCAAATAAAGAAAAATATTTACAGAATATGGAGTGATCCAAAATAAGATACAGGTTTGTGTTTCTCTTAGCTGCATTTGATGCACAAACTAGAAATCCCTTGGCACTGGTCCAGTCCTCGCTCAACGCACGTCCTGATAGCGTTCCTTATCATTTAACAGCCTTATATGGGAACAGTGTCATAAATCGCTGTGTAAATACACTTTTTTAAATGGCTTATGTCAACATGCCCAAACACGAAGCACAAATCAGTGGAGTCTGTGCTTATGCTCATCACATGCTGTGCTGATTTTATATAATTTGAATGAAAAACGTCTTGTCCACATTTTGCTTTATACTCTCACTTTTTCTACATAAAGCTGCAAAAGTTCTTGTTTGCTTGTTGCCACCGAGTGGCCACAGTGCATTGTGGGATATGGAGTAATCCACCATCACAGTATGTGCGGCTATTGTTGCAGGTGAGGTGATTCCGTCATAGTTTCAGTGTTAAACAAAGTGCTTTGTTGCTCGTTCTCCTCTCAGGCTGATCTGAGATTTTCTCAAAAACATCCTCCAATCCTGAACCAGCAATCAGTCCAGAGTGGGGGAAGTCCAGGAGCGCTTCAGGGCTCTAATTTAGGTCCCACGTCTGTTTGAACAGGAGCAGGCAAGTGTACAATCCACTCCGGTGACACAATAATATTACAATAAGGGTTGCCTTTATGATTGTGTATAAAACCGAGGCGGCCCTTCCTGCCTGCACTTTGGCAGTCAGGTGGGTGCCTGTGGTCTTCGCTCACTTGGAGCCAGATGAGAAAAATGGCCCCTCGTCTTCTTGAAGCGTCTTCCTTCATCAAGAAAGTTGACCTCATCACATTAAAATTAAAAAAGAAATCCTCCTCGCTACTAGTCTATGAACTTGTGTGTATCTCCGTACATCCAGTGCTGTGGAGGGAGGGCCACTTCATTGAGGTGGCTGCAGTCATCGCTGCATTTACATGACTGGATGAACATGGCCGCCCTCTGGAAACGCTCGCCGTCCGGACAGACAAAGGTCACAGGTACAGTGCGCGTGCGGCGTGGTGAGCAGCACCGTCCGTCCGTACACACGCCGCAGTAGTTGGGCCGGTAGAGGCGGGCACTCACACATTCTCCGTAGGACAGGTGGGTGGGCTCTGGGGCTTTCTGGGCTGGGGAGCACTTCTTCCCTTTCTGTGGTTGGATGATCAAAGGAAACAGATGAGTGATAATAACGAGTGCTGCTCCTAATTGACTTCAGTAGCAAAATTCACAACAAGTGAAAAAAAATCGAATAAGCTTTGACTTTTATCTGGCATGTCCTTTTACATAACAGCAGATTTAAGCGGCTTTGCACTCAAACTCATTAGCTTCACATTAAGAGGGCCACACTTCATCTTGTTGTGCCAAAACAGAGATTGAGAGAGTGATTAGTTTTAGATTCAAGTGATTCATTTTAAGATTAAACATTTAATTTAACATTTGAGTGTCCTTTTCTGTTAAACACACTGACACCTGTGATCGTTCTTGGCACCGGAGCTTTTAACTCAGTAGAGCAGAGAAAAGAGCTCTTAGTGTCCAACATGGAGGATTAATATAGACACACCACTTCCCTGGACTCAGGGTACACAGACGGGGCCTAGCTATGGACAGTTGCTTGGCAGGAATGCCGGGGGTGGGGGACTATATTTAAAAAGGCGCCTGCCTGCCACCAAAACACTGCTGAGTAAATCAGTACTGCCCAGTTCCTACTGGATGTACATAGAGCTTCCTGAAAGTACCGTTAAAATAATCTTTGTTCTTAAGCTCAGGATGAAGATGGCTTTAGCACTAAGAGCATATTTACTCAGGGCCAAAGCAACAAATTTTTCCATTCTTTGCAGCACAGATTTGACGTGTTCGACCTCTGCTCTTTAGTTAAAGAGGTAAACAAGGAAACAGAGCAAAATGAGCAGGTATTGTTTTTCCCTTTGTAGTCAGACATAGACAGACAAGAAGGGACATAATTCCTTATTGATAAGTGTTATCACCAGGCGTTTCGGTTTCACAGTGTGAGAGATAAGTTATTGTGATAAGACGTTATCTTGGCAGGAATAAAGATATTCAACCTATGCTCTCCGTCTGTATCCCTCTCCTTGAGTTCAAGTCAAGTTCAGTCTCCTTTACCTTGGCTGGGGCAGTCAGGCCGTGGCATGGCCGTATGGTACAGATTCTCGTATCTCTCTCCAGCTTGCAGTGAGGGTTCTTGTTGGTGATACGAGAAGAAACGCCCATCCCACAGCTGCGGGAGCACTGGGACCAGTCAGTGGTCTGGACTGGACACTTCTTGTCCTTCAGATGGTTCCACACTGAGGAGTGTCGGAGACATGAAGGAGGGTGGAAGGCAGGGAGAAAAAGAAAAATCACACACATCAATTAGTCCAGTGGTTCCCAACCTGGGGGTTGGGACCCCATCAAGAGTTCATCTGAGGGGTCACAAGAGGATTAAAAGGAAAAAAAAAAATCTGCCACACCATATTATGTTAATTTTTCCAGATTTTCCTCTGATCTTATCTTTTTAGCAATGTCGGTCTGTTGGTCGGTTGGTACGCTACTTTGGTCCCGACTGAAATATCTCAGTAACTATTAAATGGTTTGCCATGAAATTTGGTTCAGGCATTATGCCCCCTGGTAATAAAACACCATTGACCAAACACCTGCAAAGCTAATGACATTCCCATCAGCCTCAGCTGCCATTTGTGTTTAGTGCTAGTTAGCAAATGTTAGCATCTTAACATGGTAAACTAAGAGGGTGAACGTGGTAAAAAGTATACCTGCTTAACGCCAACATGCTAGCATACTCACTGTGAGCATGTTGGCATGCTGGCATAAGCGTTTAGCTCAAAGCACAGCTGTGACTAAGTACAGCCTCACAGAGCCGCTCTGTTTGGGAACCACTGAATTAGACTATATAATGTGATTTTGCACATGTTAGCATTACCTGTTTCTATGTATCAGTATTTTAATAGTTTTATGATTACTGTTATATCAATTACATTGCAAAAGCCTAGAATAAAATGTCAAACAACAAAACTCATGCATTAAGAAGACTGCATTCTGCCTTTAACTTAGTGAAAATGCACTGTTTGCATATCATTTCAGGGTCAGTAAAATTCCACACCCAATTTAAAACAACTAACAAAACAAAAATGTGCATCAAGCAGTGATAATTATTACTAAATATTTCCCTCACCAGGTAGGTGTTTGTAGCCATGTTCACTCTCCCAGCCGCTGGACTTGACGTCTGCAAGTTCGTTGTCCAGCTGATTTTCAGGCTGGTGCGGGGCAGGATGGTGCTGGGGTCTGGGCAGGTGTTGTTGTGGTGGAGGCACCTGTGATAAGAGGATAAGATGAGACAGTGCTGTTTTCTGGGGCCGCAGTCATGTCTGTCTTTTGTGTGTTTTTCACAATGTTAATCACACCATGGCACCCTGATTATCAAGGGGTTGTGTCAGGACAATCGGTCAGAGGAGACACTTTACTCCTCATGAATCTTTGTCATGATTTAAAGCACTTGTGGAACATTATCTAGTCTGTGTACGCAGGTACAGTCTCATCTATCAGATGGTGTAAGATTTACAATGAATTTTCCAAAACTTTACCACAAATTTTCACACAACTTTCATAACCCTTCATTCAGAAACATCTCTCATTTTTATTGTTTCTATGTTGTTTTTATAGTTGAATAACTATTTTGTTAATCAATTAATCATTTGTCGTTCTTTAAAGAAAAAATGCCATATTCTCTGGTTTCTCAAAAAATAAATAGAAATGTCTTTAATTGGGCAACAGCTATTTATTTGATTTAAAAATTTTTTTTAATGTTTTGTAATTGTTTGTTTTGTAGAAATGACTCTTTCATCCCAATCAGCTTTGTTTTCTATATCTAGAGAATACCACAGAGGCAGGTGATTAATTTCACCTCCATTTAGTATTGCTAAACAAATAAAATGTGTTTCCAATTTGTTCCCTTTTGTGAGTCAGTTACTAAGAGAGTCCTTTGTCATTACATTAACAAAACAAACCTGATGCTTAGGTGGGAGCTGCCAGGTGCCCTTATGGCAGTCCACACCGAAGCAGCACTGCCCAGGTATCCTGACCAGCCGTGGGTATGGGCATGATGGAGAGACCGGTGGCAGCTTGTTGTTACACAGAGGAGCGCAGCCAACAGCACCATCGATGCAGGTACACTGGTGTTTACAGCCAGCATGGAAGCTCTCGCCATTCTGGTAGATCCTGCCGTTGTACTCGCAGGTGCGTCCCTCTGATTTTGCTGGAAAGACACATTTTACTCAACATTGAATGACTCTCAAATTGAGTGATTTGATGTGCTACAGATTGGTCATATTCACAAACTGGCTGTTGTTATGCTTAAACCAAAGGGCAACAAAATCCATGGGTTAGGTATCTCAGAGTTGCTACAGGACACGCTTTAAAGTCTAAAAGGGATCAATTACTGATTCACCACATGGTCTTATTTCAACAGCTAAAATGAACCCTATTGAGCCAAGTTTCTCCTGACTTTACCAAAACACACACAAAGACTTAACACTGCACAAGTAGACAAAACCACCCAGAGGGGACCACTAAGATCGAAAGGTCAGTGGAAATAAGGAGACAGGAAGTGTCAGACTCCTTGTCTCCAAAGCATGGAAGAACCAGCTATTCATAGTTTGTGGGGCAGCACTGGCATGGTGCAGATGGAAGGTGTATTTTTATCTCTGAAACCCCCTGTCACTGTCATAAAACATCTACTCCTCATTAAAATACCCCCTGTCTTGTTCCCGGATATACAAGGTTACATGTTGCTTAATACTCCGGCTTCCTCCCACCATCCAAAGACATGCAGGTTAGGTTAACTGACGACTCTAAATTGCCCGTAGGTGTGAGTGTGAGTGTGAATGTTTGTCTGTCTCTATGTGTCAGCCCTGTGATTGGCTGGCGACCAGTCCAGGGTGTTACCCCGCCTCTCGCCCAATGCCAGCTGGGATAGGATCCAGCCCCCCCGCGACCCTCTGAGGATAAGCGGTATAGATAATGGATGGATTGATGGATGGATGTTGCTTAATCACTGAGTTGTGATGGCTTTGACTTTATGGAAAGGAGGGTCAATTAATATCCTTTTCTTTGACATCTATTGTAAATTGTTGCACAGGTATCATGGCCTTTTGGCTTTCAACTATTTTCTAAGTGAAATTCCTTCCCTCCCAACATAAATTGTTCTTTCCCCTCTCACCTTGACAGATGCCCCAGGCCATGGTCACATCGTTGCCGTAATTACACTCCAGCCCTTTGTGGTGGTCGCAAGGCCTCATGGGGCTGCAGTCCTGGTTAAGCTGTGCGGCACACACCTTGCAGCACCCACATCCATCTGGCACAGTGCTAACTCCTGGAGGACAAACCGGGGGTTCTACAGGGCACTCACACACTGCTGGGCAGCTCGCGGTCACCTGGAGGGAGCAGAGAGGGAGATCACATCGTCAGACAAGACCCAAATGATCTGAGTCAACAACATTTCATACAGCTAATTAAAGAAACAAATGAACCCCAGAGCCTTGCTCAAACAACATAAGAAGTTTACAATGCAGCTTCAGGAAAGGGCCACAATGCTACAATGCTAAAATTCAGACACAAAATAACTGCATGGCTACCAGGGTGTTCAGTGCACTAGTTCCAGCTTTCCTTCCAACATCAAAGTGTGAGAGCTCTGGTACATTCATTTTTGATTCTGTATGATCTCTTAGGCTCCCCATGGGTTTGTGACTGATTTTGAATTCTTCCACAGACAAAGCACTGCGATACGCCTCCACAGTAA
This sequence comes from Maccullochella peelii, assembly GCA_002120245.1. Classification (NCBI taxonomy): domain Eukaryota; kingdom Metazoa; phylum Chordata; class Actinopteri; order Centrarchiformes; family Percichthyidae; genus Maccullochella; species Maccullochella peelii. The sequence goes on along the minus strand of LKNJ01003191.1, from coordinate 21,782 downwards.
GGCCAGTCAGCCCTGTGTGTCTAGACAGCTCAGAGTTTGTACCCAGTCCCCTGCTGGCTCATGGTTTGAGTCATTGCCCAGCACTAGAGCCAACTTGTTCCAGTTTGTAGGAATCAACATGTCACTGTGCATTCAAAAGGAGACATGAGTAGACATGCTGATTACCAGGCAAGACAACCAACTTCAGAAGAACTGTATTCATTATTGTATAAGCCGTATTGGAGTGGTAACCCCACCTAAACTCCATATACCAGTCTTTATTGTATCCACTTTTTATGCTGACAGAGATAAAGTCATATCAGTAATCACAGTTAATCTGATTCTGGCTTTATGAAGAAGACAGATGACAGATTACACATTAAACTAATCTTAATCTTTAAAATAAATTTCTGTAAACAGACTTCTGGCTGACCCACAGCGACATGCGCTTCTGTCAGGAGAGAAAATCTTACCTGTGTGATGACGGCTGTTGTCAGTACAGTCAGGTAGATCAGAAATGCCATGATTAGCTTGTGACAAGTTGATAAAAAAAAAAAATACAAATAAAGATAAAATAGTATCTTCAAGCTACAATCCACTCAACGACTGTTATTCTTAAGTAGTTTCACACTGAGTTTCAGTATTTTCTCGGACCGTAGTCCTTGTTTTTCCTACCAGGATAAGTGTCTAACTCCAATTTATACCCGCTGTGAGCCTCTGAGAGACCCCGCCCTTCTCCATACTTCTAACCAATCAGTATGCAGGCAACAGGCCAGACATTCCAAATGGGCGGGGCTTTACCACAGGGGTAGTTTGCTGATTGGTGGGCGTATTTTGGAATGAATGCAGCCATTCATAAAAATCGCAGTATTTATTTTATGGGTTAAAAATGAAAATCTAACAGCCGCTTTCAAGTCACACTTAGGCACATTCCTGTTTTTGTGGCCACCACTCTCCTAACACTAAGTAAATATATTCAGCTGGGCCAGACAGCATGGTAACATTAATAAGACCTCCACCTCTGGGGGAAAAAAAAGAAGAAGGGGGGAGGAATTCCCTCTGTTTTTCCAGACCAATGTAGGTGCCAGGACAGAACATTTAAGTGGAGTGTATTAAGCAAATAGTAAGGTAATAGCAGTTGTCAGAGAGAGTGAACACATCCCTCTTTGTCTGTGCCTGTCATAATCTGAGAAAATGTGTTTCCATAGTTTTTAAAGGTACCTTTTGATTGTTTAGCTGTCCGAATGCTTCATCTTGAATTCAGGTGGGCTGGCTGTCGCTGACTATTATTTCTAACCACACAGTGCTGACATGGGAATATGAGCACTTGGAAAGAATGGTTGAGTCAGAGGGTGAAAGCATTGATTATTATTTTATGGGCAGCTCATGTGAGAGTTGGCCTCCTCCTCCTTCTCCTCCGCTGTCTTCCTTTTCAACCACAAGTTTTCAGCCACACCTGCCCTTACACAGAGGCCTCGTTTGACGAGAGAAATGTGATAGGCAGAGGTTTGAAAGTTAAGTTCCTGCTATAAATGTATGCGTAATGTATGCGTGCAAAGTTCTGGCTTAGACCTAAAAAGCCAAACATCTCACACGGTTTCTCACATGGGCTGTGGTGGTCTTAGGTGCTAGGAAATCTCTGTGCTGGTGAATTAGTTAAACCTAATTCTCATTCAGGAGGTAATGATCAATAACCCATATTTGGTTATTCATTTTTAATTTGTGGCACTGGCAGACCCCACACAGTTGTCCCTGTTAGATAAACAATAAAAATTTGCTCCATATTTCATATCCCATTTTCCATATACACTTTTTAACTACTTATTTATATATTATATTACTATTTTCTGTATTGTACATACTCTGAAATTTAAAAAAAAAAGTTCCATATTTAAATAATGTCTTTTTCTCTGTCATATTATTACTTGCATTATTCCAGAAAGTCACTGCTCTCCTGGACAAAAAAATCAGGCACATAAACCAAATAAAACCACAACTTATTGTTTTACACTTTGGTTTTTGTACAGTTTAAACAAATTAGATGTTTAGCCAGTCTAGCTGTTTCCCCCTGTTCCCAGTCTTTACGCTAAGCTAAGCGAAGCGAAGCTAAGCTAAGCTAACAGTCTCCTGGCTCCAGCTTCATATTTAATGGACAGACATGAGAGCGGTATTGAACTTCTCTCTTCAATCTCATCAAGAAAGTGAATAAATGTAAAAAAAAAAAAAGTCAAACTATTCTTTTAATCACATGTAACCTTACAAACTAAACTGACCTGTGTTCAACTAGTATTTTCCTTTGTTGAATCTACTTGGCTTTATATAAATAAAACTGGCTGGTTAGTCCTCTTTTACAACCAACATTCATCTTTGTTCTGAAGTTACCTGTCTGACTAGTGTTTCACTGAAAAACACATTAGAGGTTGTGGACTGGAGTCATGACTCTCAGTTTGAAAAAGGAAACCACCTCAGGAAGCTGTCAGTCATAGCTCTAATGGTGTGACCAAGGAGACAAAGTCATGGCCCATCTATTTTAATCCTCCGGTGGTCACGGTACAGGAGGAGTTCTGAAAGTCCTGTGACTGCTTCAGTTTTAAAGTTCTCCACTGATGCCGAACGAGAGGGAATCAGAAGTCTGGCAGAGATGTAAAACTAATCTTGTGTGATGACGTAGACCAGTCTTTTATAGACAGGAAAATAATTTACTGTATGTGAGAAAAAGATGAGAAGTTTTATGGTTATTTCTATTCCGTCTGCATTGTTTTAACACTGTATCAGACAATTATGAATTCTTTCACACAAGCCAGTCTGTCCTGGGAGATGTGAATAACTTTTCTCCAAGCTCCTAACATAATCAGGAAGTGTGCTATAGTTCTGCCATAATAAGGTTCTAAGAAATAAAGTTTTCAGTGATGGTAGAAGTATTCAATAGTTTGACAATTTTGGAAAATATGATTATTTGCTTTCTTTCTGAGTTTCTGTTTCAAGTCTTTGTGCTAAACTAAGCTAACTGCCTGCTGGCTATAGCCTTATATTTAATGGGCAGATATGACAGTGGAATCAATCTTCATCTAAGCTTCAAAGTATTTATTCAAATAAAAGCATCAATACTGCATTAAAATTTTTTTTTTTAACATTTATTACAAGTGAAAGTAATACTAAAGTAAAAATACAGAAGGATTAGAAGCAAAATGTACTAAAAGTTGCAAAATAAAACCACTCATCATGCACAATGCCCCCTTTCAGAATGTTTTATTATGATATTTATTGTATTATGAGATTATTATTAATGATGCATCAATGTGTAAGCATTTTAATGTTGTAGTTTGTTGAGTTGGGGCCAATTTTAATAACTTTATATACTGTTGGGTAGTCTTATCTACAGCAATGCTGTTTCATAAAATTATCATATGCTTTTTATGTAAAATCTTAATCTAAATAACGGGTAGCTAACTAGTGTTAAATAAAAGTAGTCAATCAAAAAGAACAAACTTTCCCTCTGAAATGTAGTGGAGAAGAAATATAGAGTAGAGGAAAATGGAAAAGTACCTCAAAATTGTTTGTAAGTAATAGATTACTTGAATGTACAGAGTTATTTTTCACCACTGATAGTTTCAGTTACAGCCTTTCTGTGAATGGACCGATATTGTGCTGCTTCTCTCACATGGCCAGTCACCTGAGAGGTGCACACTGGGTGCAGCACAATACAGGAAAACATCAAGGGAGACACAGCTTTATGAGAAAGGGCTGATGTAGGAAAACAGGAAACGTCTAGAGGAAAGAACAGTGAATAAAAGTAGGTTAGGGGGTTGTGAGAGCGAGAGAAGAAAGAAGCAAAGGCGGGGGGGTGAGGGGGTGGGGGCGACAGGTGTTTCATGGTAAGAGAGTTTGTTTTTTCAAGGGGAGGAGTGAGCAAGTGCCCCGCTGCCTGGTCTGGTCTGCCCCGCTGGGGTTATGGCAGTCTGGCGGTATGGTATTTCACACAAAAACAGACTGCTGGTATTTCAGCCCATACCACTTTTAAGGTCACATGAACAAAATTACATGATACTAAGATCATATACTTTAAAATACATAAATACATACAGAGAGAGGTAAAGAAATATATGTTACATAACATAATTCCAATGTAATTATCCAAACGGGAGCACGAAATTGAGACTTGTGGAGAAAAATCATGTCCTGAGAGAGAGATGTCCTCAGCTCTCCTCATATAATACTATAATGTGTAAAGGGATATGTGCTAAATCTGGCATTGACATATGGCTCCTGTGTTAATGAACTATGCAGTCCAAACTCACAGAGCATCGTAAAGTTTCATAAGAGATCAGGACTCAGCTTTCTGGAGAGAATCGACGGGCCTGGCAAAGACTGAACTTAAATCTAAGACAACTTTCTCGGAGCAATTTCTCCCCCTAGTGGAAGTTTCAGAAGAAAGTAATGGATAAAACAAACAACATAAACTTGTCCTATGAATAAGGTTTCTAAGAATACAAGGGCTGATAACTGTTCAGATTAAGATGAAAACCTGTCCATTGAACCATGTTGCTTTTTAAGACACAAAGTGCGACTGCTTTATCCATGGCATAACATCAATCAACGTTTTAAACTTTGTTGTTTTTCAGTATTAACCATTATTAACCATTACAGTATTAGACTGTACAGTCTATGGTATTTACTTGCTCCACAGTGAAGGCTGTTATCTTTCCTCGAACCTCCACAAGATGGAGCCAAACACTATGATATAGAAAAAAGTGTATGCCTCCAGGGCAGGATTTAATCCAATGCTTAGCACAAAGATACTGAGCTGTGAAGTCAACACTGGCAGTGCAGACACACAAAAGACCAAAGGAACACCATGAAACTTGTTGATAACTAACCACTGCTCAGTTCGCCTTTTTTCCATAACTTTGGTGTCAGAGACGGGAGTTCAGACCAGCGGTGGGCAACCATGTGCCGCTGAAAGACAACAAGTTTTCACTCCAGCCACACCAGCTGATTTAAAGTCTAGCACACATTTGAAAACCTGCAGAATATCATCAATAACCATTCTTGGGTTACAGGTCATATCATGATTTCATGAGAATACCCACGGCTGCACCACTTAAATGTTTTGTTGCTTTCATCTTTCACTTGTCCACCCTCACTGATATTTAGTTAAACTCTTCTCAACAGACTGTGAGTAGGTGGTGCAGCTGAGGGATGCTCTCTCCTTCTCTTTCTCCTCATCTTTACTATTTCTATCAATCTTTTTCTCTCCCCCCTTCCTATTTTTTTCCAATTCATTTCTTTTCCCTAAACCTCGTGGACTCCCTTTCCTTTCTGCCTCCCTCCCCCCTATTTTCCTCTTCTTTCTTCCACCTTTCTCCAGACTGTGACAGCAGAGCGCAGCTGCATTTGAACCTGGTTTTATTCGGAGCACGCTCTTGTCTCCCATCACCCATGGTCTCCTGATTAGACTGCTTGTGTGGAAGCTCGTTCCACACAAGCTGCTGTAAGGGCAGATGTATATAGCATGTCAGGATTTTAGCCCTTGGTACTTAATAGCCAGTTACATGAAAATTTATAAAATTACACGGAATTACACTGAATCTTGAACAGCGTGAGCAGCACAGTTGCCTGCTGGCAACGCTGCTCATGCTGTTCAAGAAATGTTGTGTAGCCCCTCAAGTACCTTAAAGTTATGATTAGCCATTCATTTACCTGCCTCAAATATACAGTATGTACAGCATATAGGCTGGGTGTTTGAAGTATAATGTAACAAGAACAATAGATTTTAGGTGGATAAGTCCTCACATAAATTTAGACCACGTGCTTTTCAGCTGTCTTTCATTATAGCAGAAGCAGAGAATGTACTGTATGTACTCTGGTGGGAATAGAAAATGTAGTGTAATAAATAAACAGCCGAGGCCCATCATTTATTCTCTTCACACATGACGGTGTGCCTCTTCTCCAATCTGTACACCATCATTACATTTGCAGATGATACCACAGTGCTGATGAGTCGGCCTACAGGGAGGGTGTTAAGCACCTTTCAGAGTGGATTTCTAGTAACAACCTCAAAATCAACAAGCCCAAAGAGCTCATTGTAGACTTCATCAAGTCTAAAAGCTGCAGACACACCTCTATCTACACGAATAACATCACAGTGGACCTTGTCTCCAGCTTTAAGTTCTTGGGTGTTTACATCTCGTAGGACCTCACCTGCATAGTCCCTTAATATGCGTCTTTGGTGAAGAAGGCACAGCAACAACAGCCCACCTCCCCCTTAAGATCCTGGTCGACTTTTGTTAGGATACTCTCTGCCATGCAGTGGGTTGTTAAACCTACACAGCACACCATCAGTGCCCAGGTATCATCCATTCATGACAGCTACCGTAAATGTTATCTGAGAAGAACAGTTTGACATTACAATTTGTTCGCTACTCTGCCTTCAGGCAGGCGATACGAGTGTCTAATAGCCCGTACATTCAGGCTCAGAACCAACGTTTTTCATAAGGCTGTTGTTTAATTGAACTCAGCTAGCCATCCCTACAGCCATGCTAGCGGCAATGTAGGTCTGTCAGTCGTTCGGTCCACCACTTTGGACATCCAACAACTAATGGATGGATTGACATGAAAGTTTGTGCAGACATTCATAGTCCTGAGAGGATAAATCCTACTGACTTTGGTGTTCCCCTGAATTTTCCTCTAGTGCCACCAGCAGTTGACATGTTTGGTTTAGAGTAACTGTAATTTGTTATAGTAACTGTAATAACTTTAGCGGCATCAGGTTAAAATTTCAGTTCATTAAATAATTTTGGTTTATGACCAAATAACTGCAAAACTAATTTTCATAAACCTCAGCTACTTTGTTTGCTAGTTAGCAAATGTCCATGCTTCCTCTGCTTAGACTTCTTCTTGTCCTTACTCCTGAACCCCCTCCTCCCACTCCATCTGTACCCAGCTATGCATCACACCCTCTCTTGCTATTTCCCTCCTTTTCCCCTTCCTCATCCATCACGTCCTTCCCACCTGTTCCTCACATGCCCACATCCTTTTCTCCCCATCCCCATGGAGATGCACTACAAGCTGACAACGAATGCAACCTTCCATCAACAGCAGCAGACTAACACAGATATCTCAGTCTGCAACATTTACAGATCCACATCTTTCTCTGCCACCCTCCCTCCATCCTTCATTTTCCTCTCCATCCTCTTCCTCATGCTTACTCTGACCCCGACAGAATGAGGGTCTTATGAAGATGAAGCTTCCTTACCCTACTCCCATCTGCTTCCTTTGCAGCTGCAGTGGGGAATTCCCTGGGAATTCTCCCATTCCTCAGAGTGTCTTGCCTGACAGGTTCACAACATCATTTTTTGTCCACAAGGAACAGTGAAAAAAGGCTTACGCGTGGTTGGCTGGAGTAGCTGAATGCATTAGGCAGCCATGATAGCAATTCTGAGGCTTGAAGCTCATCAGATTTCAATTACGGAGGAAATGAAGTGAAAATCTGAAGAGGCTATTTGATAATCAAGGTTATTTCATATTTTTCTGGCACTAGACCTCTCATATGACTTGGAAGATGAAGAGACAATCCAGTTCAAATCAGATACAACGTGTTACAACTGCTTGTGCACCCTAAGAACATAACAAGAATATAAATATGGGGTGGTGTATGACATCACTGGCAACAGCTACGATGAACACTGTGCTGGTGAAACAGCAAGGACCCTGGGAAAAAGTCTAAAAGAGCACCGGAAACAGACATCAGCTGTCTGTGAACACCAGACCAAAACCGGTTTCAGTTTCATGCTGAATTTGACACTTGAATGAGGGGATAAGACAAAAAATGCCATATCGTTACTTCAATTCCCCATTCCACATATTGAGCAGAAGGGCATGAATAAATCAAAGAATGAGCAAACTCCACACAAGTTTGCAGTCATGAGCACTTGTGTGCATGTGAGGGTATGTAAACTAATTTATGAGACGGAGTGGGAGTGTTTAATTTAAAATGAAGACAGAAAACAGCCTCAGAGGAAAACACTCTATTCCACTCACCCGGGCACCTTGAGCTACTTACATAGGCAGCAACCCTGAAGCCCAAAAATGTATCAAGGACGCAGTGCAGCCTTCTTTTTGCTCACCAAAAAGTGATAATGCATTCATAGTCTTCACTTAGAACGAGGCAATATCTCATGTATAGTTTCTGCTACAACCAACATGTGTCACACAGTGATGATCCAGCAGTCACTGCAGGGACAGTGTTATCAGTGAACATTGGGTTTTACTGACTTGATCAATGCAAAGCTTGTCAGTGTACACAGATACAGATAGAGGCAAAAATAGATGCAAGAGTGGGTTTATCAGTAGGTTCAACAAACAGAACTCCCTCTCTTTGTCTCTCTGTGTCTTTCTTATAATAATCAATATGCAAAAACACACGCACAGCTTTCTTATCCAGGTGATGAGTCAAAAACTTTAAGGGTATTTCTGCTTCCTAAAGGCTTGCAACACTGTAGAATACTCCCTTTTAAAAATTAGAAAAAGTACAATGCTTCATCAGGTATAGAGGTATCATACTGAATCAGGTGTGTGTCATTGAATTCCCTGTTGATTGTCTTTAGTTGCTATTATATTTGTGAATGACTTTATTCTTTTGATAGTTTTTTCAGTGATTTTTATATATCCTTCATTCCTTGATAATATTCTCAATGTATTTGTTGCTTTTGTGATTCATTTCCTATGTACACAATGTTGGTTGGCATCGTATTACACATACCTTATTGAGTCTGGTTTGGAGATGTGCACTGATCATGTAGCCACAATAAACTGTGTGAACTTATTGTCCTGTTAGCGACAGAGCTAAGCTAATGTACTAACAAGTTTGCTAACTGACCGTTGGAAAGCTAGTTAGCCTGGAGAGGTTTATTTTTTTCTCTTCAATAACTTTTTATTGAACAACATGGTGTGCACTGGTGAACAAAATGTCTGGGGGAAGTAAACAGAGCAGTAGAGAGAAAATAGAGGGAAGCTCTGGGAGCTATTGTGACTGACTAGCGGCCAACTAGCAAGTTGATGGTTAGCTAGCTGCCAGCTACAGTAGTTCACCAACAAGCCCTGTGAGTAGTTACTATGTCACCAAGCTTCAATTACACACACTTGAGTCAGTTTCATACCTCTGTACATGATGAAGAGTCAGTTTGGACTAGAAACATTGTACTTTTTCTAAATGTAATGAAGTAAAACACAGCATTCTGCAGTGTTGCAAGACCTTGGGAATAACACACATACCTATACACACAATGACAGGTTCAGACCTTGCACCAGCTATTAGTGCAGAAGTGAAAGCCTGCAGATGAGAGAGGAATGAGAGATTTAGTGGTGGGAAAGAATGCTAAGCTGGCCACCTTGGCAAAAGTTACCGCTCAATGGGCACATTGAGATGTGCAATATTTTTCTTTTCCTTTCACTGAAATTGAAACATGGTAGGAATGAGGACATTTGTGAATAGATTCCTTTGATTTCCTTTGATGTGAAGTGCTGATCCTTGAAAATAGTTCATAAAGTGATGATGTGCTTGGAGCAAAGTGTTTGATGAGTACTTTTATTCTTTTTGCAAAAAAACAAGACGTTTATAGAGAGAAAGTGTGTGTGTGATTATTGGGATGATAATGGGCTGAATAGCACATTTTCTGTATGTCACTAAGTGTAATAGAATTTAACTATTGAGAGAGGTGCATTTGATACAGCATTTTGAGCTTGCAAAAAGCAAAAAAAGAACCAGCGCTGCACTGTTTGATCCCCTCCTTGGCCAGGTAGAGAGAAACAAGAGAAACGTTAGGCTCCTGGCAGCTCTTTTCTTTCTTTAGCTCCATGAAACGTAGGAGGTGGACCAGAGGTGAATGCACACAAAAACTGAAGTAATAGCTGGGTGTTGACACGGAGTAGAAGAGCAGTGTGAGAAGGGATCCCCCCCCGGTTAGTTTCCTTGTTGTTTCATCTGATTTCACATGTCTGAAATCAATGAAGATGCCGCAGCACAGCATTGTCTGACAAATGCAACCTTTTACGTGATGTAACCTTTTCTGTAATTTAATGGCAACCATAAACAAGCCATTTATTCAATTCAATGTTGTATTCGAATACTGTAGGAAAAACAAAACACATAGAATAGATAACAATGAATCCTTAAAGAGTCAATTCATCCAAATAACAAAAAAACCCCTACATATTTTCTCACTTACTATCCTTTTACCATTCCCCCAACACACATTCACAGTTAAAAGCAGCCCAGTACAGACACAGTCTGATTGGTTGCCCATTGGGCAGCTTCACTTCACCTTGCTCAAGGGCACCTCAGTGATGGTAATGGACCAACCTGCCTGCTGATGAATGATGGTTAGCTTCTTTTAAGAACAAACTCAGGACATTATATTTTTNATGTTAGATTCACTATAATCCCTAATCTTTAGACTTTTGTATGAGATTGGGCTTACAACCTGGAAGTTAATGAGGGAGGGGGAAGCAATGCTGTTTCACCTTCTCCACTCAGATTTTTCCTGACTGTCCAGGGATCAAACCCCCTACTTTCCAGTCACAAGCCTTCTTCTCCAACCTTTAAACCTCCACCCCATCACAATGATGCAGAATTGACTGGTGTGTGTGTGTGTGTGTGTGTGTTTGTGTGTGTGTGTGTGGTGCTGATCTGGACAAAAAAAAAAAAACTGAGCTAGCATAGCAAATGTGCTGCTGATACTAATAGCAGGATCCCCTGGCTATGCCGTCAGTGGTTTCCATAAACAGAGTTGTTGACACTTGACCTATGCATGGTCAAACATCTCTGGAGCTAAAAAAATGCATGTGACTCCCACACAGCTGAGACACATATATTTGTGTGCCATCATGCAGCCACTATTGTATTTAGTATGTCCACTATACCACGGTATGTTGAATGGCTAACATTAATCATTAGAAGGAGTTTTCAGCATGTGTCTGTCATATGTTCACAAACACACGCACATCAGAAAATTACCCAGCGCGGAGTGTAGTGATGTTTTCTGTTTTGATCCTGTAATATTCATCTGCTGATGAATTCTGAAGCCATCTCATTGAGTGATGAGTGATTGATTTCAAAAATGATTTTAGGAATCACAATACAGGGTGCTAAAGGGTCATTTTTCCATCATCAAACTGGAGCAAACTTTTTCTTTAAGTGTTTTGTGGGAAATTCAAGGCCAGTCAAGGTCCACTAAAACTGTATGAACAAGTAATGCACGTGTGCATTGACTTTTTCTTACAGAGAGGTTTTTAATCTGTCAATTCAGATGAACTTCCAGACCTTTATTTCATAGAAGAATATTTTGAGAGTGATCATCAGCATTGCTTTAATCTTTACAACTTTGTGAAGGAAATATTAAATTTTCAATTCGGTCCAAGCCTCACATTTAGGCAGAATATTTTTTAAATTTGTTCTTGAGAGATAGCCTAAAAATGTGTTTCCTCTTTGCAGTAGACTTGCCCAGAAATATTCCCCCAGTTCCCTCAGTGTTTAAATTAGTATTTTGCTTTCAGAAAGGAGAAATTAGTGTTTCTTTAATGGAGCAAAACCTATAGTTCAGGCAGACAGCTTGATGTGTTGCAACTCACTGCAATACAGTAAAGACCAGACCAGCATTGCGTCATCAAGCGCCTTTGGGGGAAACTATAAACAACCATATTAATAACCAACGCTTTCACACTGAGATTTAAGGTATGGAGTCATAGGAGTGCCATAAAAAAGAATAAATCTGGGAAAGAATAAGACAATAAATGTGGAAAAATAAAGAGAAATATATAAAAGAATAAATAAATCTGGCCAGCCATTTTAAATCATGCAATTCCATAATTTCTTTGCATTATAAATTAATTTCCAAATAACCATGTGTGAATATTTTTGTAGAATCAAGCCAAAATGCTCTTTAGGATGCTTTTTCTCATTGCTCTCTTNGTATGGAGTCATAGGAGTGCCATAAAAAAGAATAAATCTGGGAAAGAATAAGACAATAAATGTGGAAATATAAAGAGAAATATATAAAAGAATAAATAAATGTGGATATATAAAGACAAATAATTATTTTTCCTTTTGCTTTCCCCTTATTGCTTTTGCTTTTCCTTGAAGGGCCAAGCTGTCAATCAAGTGGCTTTGGGCGGGCCTTCCTGCCCAGGCTGAGTAATCAATTCATGCACACATGAATCCTGCTTTGGCGGGAGCTTTGTAGCACGGACAACAGGAAGTAGACATGACGCAGACTTGCACATGCGCAGTGTGAACGTGGTAGCGATTTGTTTGACTCGGGGAAGGAAACATCATGGCAGAAGCGGAGCAAGAGTTAAGGAGAGTCCAAAAAGTTCTTTTAACACTTGCTCAGTATGTGGAGGAACATTTCAAACCAGACTATGTTTTGAGGATGGTGGAAGATGTCATGGAGAGTCTTGGGCAAATGTCTGTGCTGACTAATACAGACACTGACACATGACATCCGTTGCCACTGTTGCAGAACATGGCATGTATTATGTGCATGAATTGATTACTCAGCTTGGGCAGGAAGGCCCACCCAAAGCCACTTGATTGACAGCTTGGCCCTTCAAGGAATAGCAAAAGCAAGGCGGGAAAAGCAAAAGGAAAAATAATTATTTGTTTTTATATTTCCACATTTATTTATTCTTTTATTTCTCTTTATATTTCCACATTTATTGTCTTATTCTTTCCCAGATTTATTCTTTTTTACGGCACTCCTATGACTCCATATTAAGGCACATATAATCACTGTCAGTGTGGTAAATAGCTAAATGATACTGGTGACAGTTACTGCTGATGGAAAGCTAACTTGAGTGTGAGGCTGCTGGAGTACAATCATACAGTATAGCAGCATCAGACTGTCGTCTCCAACTAAATCTCAGGCTAGCCAAGCTCAAACAGTTGGCTATTACTGTAACAGGCTGGTTATTTACAGACAACATTTAGCCTAACAATACCTGGTGATTCAATCAAATATGTATAGATGTCCGGATAAGCAATGTCTGGCCACACACTTGGATGGGGCTTGACGTCAGATCAGCCTTAATTTATCAAGGTATCGTGAATGCACAGGTTCAGGTAAGGTCGCAAAATAATTACTAAACATGTCTATAAAACAAAGGTTTGTTTAACACAAAATGAATGCATACAAACTTGTAGGTCTGTAGGTTCATCACTACGAGTGACCTCTTTCACATTGTTTGATACATTGTTGTTATAGTATTTAAATATTTACTGCTAGTGCTAATATGCTAATTATGAGTTGATGTCTTAGCCCGGTTCAATCAATGATTGCATTATGAGAATATGGGAATTGACAGCTTAAATAGAGCGATTCTGGTTGAGAATATGTCTCTCAGCTGCTAATTTCTGCTCTTTTGGTATTATCAACCTACTGTATGTGCCGTATCTGCATCGGTATTAGGGGATGAAGTGGTTTTGTTAAAATTACATTTTCCTGTAATAATGGCTTCATGGGAAACTCAACATGGCTTTTGTTACACTAGCTAGGTAGTAGCATTTTCTACATGCACTTTATATTCAGCTAATAATTAATGAAATATTGCTTCTTTACAAACAATACTATTTATTGTCACTGTAGCACTTTACCGGTCTTGTTTGATTTTTGTCCTGTAAGCAGCTGGCATAATTAAAAGATGGAAGTTTAGATTTGCTGGACTTGATTTTTAGTTTCTCCTACCATATTTGGAGATTTGCCTTTTTCCTGCAAGACAGTCAGGCCCAGAGTGGCTGTGGTTTCCATTGTTGCAGTGCTTGTGTCAGTGTATTTTTCTGCTGACATTATCCTCTTGTAAAGTCATCAAGTGTTAGTAGTAGCTGCCTGGATTGCATGCTACGTAAAACCTCTCCGTTCATGTGAATGACTACAGTTTTCCTTTGCTGTGTGTTTATGTACTCCAAATCCTGCAGAAACTCCAGTGTGAAATCTAGCTTCATCAAAGCACAAGCATCCATAAAAATCACATGATGCTGTTGTTATAACTTACTGATACTAGACAATACTATAGTGTACTAGTACAGTATACTAAAAACTAGACTACACTTTAGTATTTTCTATTTTAGTGTATTTTGGGATTTGTTTTGTAAATAAATAAATACAAATAAATATGTACAAAAGGAATGAAAGGAATAAAAGATTTTCAGCTCAATCCCATGCACCACTTAATAACTACATCCCAACTTAGTTTCTGGCCAGCCATTTTAAATCATACAATTCCATAATTTCTTTGCATTATAAATTAATTTCCAAATAACCATGTTTGAATATTTTTGTAGAATCAAGCCAAAATGCTCTTTAGGATGCTTTTTCTCATTGCTCTCTTTTTGTGACAATTTCTGGACTTCCTCTCCCCTTTTCATGACTTTATTTGAGGTTTACACAATGTTTAATCAATAATAATTTCCTGAAACGGACTCCAGTGTAGATATAGTATATTTTAATATTAATATGCACAAACACAGAACACTGCAGTAAATGATTGTTTAAAATGATTGACACTTACAAAGTTTTGTGATTACATTCAGTATTTATGAGATGAGTAGAGTAAAACAGACTTCATGTAAAATCAGGCCAAATTACAGACAGCTCATCATGGAAGTAGCTAAATATCAAATGAATGACATATTCTTTAGGTTTAATGTGATGCTGAATTTACACATACGTTTTGTTATATGTCAAAAGTCTAGTATTTGCCTCAAAATCAGGTTTACAAAGGTTTACTTTTATAATAACATCTGAGAAGGTGTTGAGTGAGTAATTGTACAGAATATGGAAACCAAGTTATGGGATAGTGGTTAAAAATACAAATGACACCTGCTGAAAGACAAAATGGTAGGCAGCACAGCCACACAACATCTTATAAGTCAAAACTTATTATTAAAAATACTCTCATACCTCAAAAAGCATTTGGCATATCGAGCAAATGTCTTCACCATGAGCGGCTGGAGACTTTAATGAAGACACTGATATATTATATGTGTACCTATTGTTTACTGTGTAGGAGCTATCGCAGGTTAAAGACTCTATTCTTTACATTGCAGCTTCTTTCTTGTGATAGATGTCATGCCATTTAAACTGATTTATCAGATATAATATTCTGAATCTCTCAGATGCAGATGAAGTTGAGTTTCTCCTGGCAGTCCCGGTTCTCCCACAGTCCCCCTTTGGTTAAAGCTCCACAGCGTTTCCATGTTGGACAGTGGTGGTCCTGATCTCCTTGGGGCCAGGCCTCGTACACCAGAGGGTCGTTGTTCACCCACAGCCAACGGTCCGCCAGGTAACGCAGGCCGATCCACACCCCCTCAGTGATCTTGACATTCTGGATCTCTTCCTGGGCCAGAAGGTTCTCGGTCTCAGAGTGCAGGCTGGGGAGGTCAGTGTGAGTTTCTCTGCAGTGCTCCAGCGCCTCCTCCCAGGTCTTCTTCTCCTCCACCACGTTAATATCGATGCAGTAAAAAGGCTTCAATTTTCTTTGGTTATTATCATTCCATTTTCCATTACGCCAGACCTCTGTAGTGTTCTCCTCATTCCTATAATTATCTGGCTGTCCTTCAGCCCAGTTTGTGTATGTAGCATATCCTCCTCCTGACCACTTCCAGACATTCTTGTCGCTGGCATCTCGTTCGAGACCAATCCATCCCACGGTAACGTTTGGACCTACAGCTGTTAGGAACTTGTCTTGATCACTCTGGCTATCAACAAAGAAAAGATCAGTGTATTGTCGTCTGCAGTAATCCTGAGCATCAACCCATGTCATAGATGTTGAAACGAAAATGGGTTTTCCTATATCCCCCTTAACAGCTGTACAAAGAAAAAATAAGAAGATGGTTCTCTCCATGGTCGTTGCTCTGTAGCTCAAGCTGAGATTGTTTTCTGTTTCTTCTCTATGATGGTGACACTTACAGAAAATCTCAGGGTTATGAGGATATTAATTTGCATGTGCTTTGGCTTGTTTTCACAAGCAAAGCGTCGTCAAGGTAGACTGAACTCCCAAAGAGAAAAACAAATGACTTACACAAACACATGAACAAACAGCAGAGTATCTAGGTAGTGAAACCAGGTGTTGCA
>LKNJ01003190.1:59349-92529 GCA_002120245.1 Maccullochella peelii | reverse complement strand
TTATTTTCCTCTATTAATGATGAGTAATAGGCTGCTCTGGCAATACGGAGGGCCTTTCTATATGTTTTAATCTTGCCAGACTAAAAGTGATTCTTCCAGATTGGTGGAACGCCATTTACTTTCAAGTTTTCGCAATGTTTGCTTTAATATACAGGTTTGGGGGTTATACCATGGAGCTAACCTCCTTTGTTATCTTCTTATTTAGAGGGGCAATAGAGTTGAGTATCATTCGCAGTGAGCCTGCAGCACTATCAACAAGATGATCAATTTGGGAGGGACTAAAGTTAGCATAGGAGTCCTCTGTTATATTGAGATATGGCATTGAATTAAATGCAGATGGTATCACTTCCTTGAATTTAGCTGCAGCACTATCAGATAGACATCTAGTGTAGGAATGTTTGCCTAATGACATGTAGTCCAGAAATAGGAATTCAAAAGTTATTAAATAATGGTTGGATAAAAACGGATTCTGTGGAAAGTTTCATTGAGTCTTGTGCATGGCAAAGTCCTCCACCAGCTGCTCTAGGTCCAACTTCTCTGCTCGTTCATTCTCAACGCACGATATAACCAGTCCACTCGGCCTCTCTGTCCCACTGTAACTAGTCCACTCGGCCTCTCTGTCCCGTTGTAACCAGTCCACTCGGCCTCTCTGTCCCGTTGTAACCAGTCCACTCGGCCTCTCTGTCCCACTGTAACCAGTCCACTCGGCCTCTCTGTCCCACTGAGCTCCTCAGAGTAGCTGAATGAGCCAGGAATTATTGTCACAAACAGCAGAAAGGCCTCACACACCTCACTGAAGGTAAAAGCTCCAAAGTGAACACAGAAATCACAGCTGGAGGATCCACCATAAGCATAGAGCAGTTAGCCAGACCCAGCATGCACTTGTTGGCCACGCAACATCGTGGGTGTGTTTGATTTGGGTCACTTAGTGTGCTCACTGGGTGGTGCATTAAATCAGTGATGAATTAAGGTATATGCAACCTTTTTTAACTATGCAGAGGTAAAATTATGATGCGTAAACCTTCATTTTATTGCATTGTGGTGCATTGTTGTACTGTTCACCAACTGCAAGCCCTGGCCGCAGTGCGGCCGCTCCCCCCACATACCTCTGACACTCGGCCAGTGAACGTACACGTCTAACATGTATGTTTCCCAAAGTGTCTCCTCTCTGGACATGGAGCTCTCTGGAGCTCTGCCCTCCACAGGCAATTTCCTGTCTACACTGGAACTGGGGATGTGTAGCATTGTGTAGTTTGACATCTGCTGCTTGTGATCACCTTGTGCCTAGATTTGAGCAAATATCTGAGCATTTTTATAATCTAACGCACAGCATGAAGGACTGAGCTGAAAGAACATGAGAGACTTTTTCCTGCAGCAGTCTGACAAAGAGACTAATTAGATCATCTCTCCCACACAGCGCCAGGATCAGCTGGTCATCTTACTGTTATGTAACAGTCATGGTGACTGGTCAGAATACGTTGGTATTTGTTTTTTATTGTGTTTATAACAATATAATATAGTGTGGCCGGTCAAAATGTGTGTAATTACAATATATTTTGATCCAAACACAGACTCACAGTGCAGACTCATTTGGTCAGTTACACTTTTACACAGAGCTGTGTTTTTCATGACATGGGCTTCTTATTGTGAATAACAAGCTTATTATTCCAAATGATATTATCAATAAAGTATTACATTACAAAGTTGGATGAATTGGATGAATGTGTGGTTATTTTACTGACAGATGTGAATGATGTCAGTATGCATACTGAAATTACCTGACATGTCTGATTGTTAGCACGATGTGCTCTATTGTTTAACTTATGCTAACATGCTTAGCCTCACAGGACTACACAAGAAATGATAGGGTGGTGCAATGATGTATTAGCCTAGCTACACAACTGGAACTACAAATCTATGTATTTTTCCAGCAGAATGGAATAAGTAATAGACTTGCAGACCACTCGTACAAACAAATGTGTTCTTAAATCCAGCCACCTGTACCTGTTCTTTGTTACCTGTACCTGTTCCTCACCTGCTACCCAGTTGAGTCCTCTTGGGCTTGGTCTGCCTTCCTGCAGTCAACTTGTAAGCCTGTTCCTGAACATTGCCTCTCGTAAATTTCCCTTCATCCCACTTGCTTGCCGTGTGTGTCTGTGTGTGTGTGCATTTGAGTCCTCCTGCCTCTGTTCCCTGAATTCCCCCTTGACAATGGCCACATTTATGGGAAATACGGCAGGTTGAAATACATCAGAATCTTAAGCAAAAGTAAAATGACCGATTTTTAAAAGTACTTAAAAAAGTACAAATACACAAAAAATGACTTTGTTACAGTACATTTACATGAGAGTAAATTTAAATTGTTATTTCACCCCCGTGTCCCAGTGATATGTAGGTTATTCTTGACATAAATTCAGTTGGTTTAATATTAACTGCATGACATGCTCATGAATACTGATCCCTCTAATAGATCATATTAGGGGCTCATGTCTCCATTTTTTTCTGGATATTTATTTCAGAATAGTCCTTCCTTCTCCTAAAAATGTATCTGTAAGACTTTCTCTGTGAAAGTCTTCCATGAAGACAACATGTCATCTTTCCATTGGTTTTAATGAGCAGCTTTTAGCAGATCACTGGTGTTCACTTCCAATTAGATTTTCTGAACAGTGTCATTTTCCACTGGGGTTATTACAAACAATAATGTTTGGTGGATTTCTTACATGAGAAGTGAAATAAAATAAGACAGTGAAGTATGACATACTTATATGATCTTTGTAAAAAGAACCATTGAACTTCTTATAATGACAATGATGTCTGAGTACAAGTAGTTCACTAAATCTACTCTAATGGTTTTGTCAAAATGCAATAATTATAATTATCTGGCTGAAGGCAATTATTCTCTTTCTACATTATAAAATGTAATTACAAATGATCAATACAAATATAGTCAAATATAGTGAAGTCAAAGTGCTTTACATTAAACAATAAAAACAAAGAGTAGACAGTTTATCCAATGGTTAAAAATTTTAAATGCATGTAATGTGGGAATAACACTTTTGTAATACAGTAGTTGTGTCACCCTGCCTATCAAACAAGCTGATTCATCTTCATTCAGCTTCCTGTTGGGGGGCAGGGTTGAAAATGAACTCTCATTATGCAAAATCCATACCAAAAGAAAACGTGAATGTCTCAGAATGACACCCGCACATGTTCACTTACAATACATGAAGACATGTGAGCGTGTACCAGCCTTTAAAAGATGAGGGAACTGAAATAATAAAAAATGGACTTATTCAGCTGTTTTCTGAGTATATTTAATCATATTTTGGAAAGACATCTCTCTGTAATTAGTATAATGTACTTATTCCACATACAACAACACAGCATCTCTTTTTATTAACAGTACAACATTTACTTAATATTTATAGTCATTTCTTTTTTTTTTTTCTATCTCGCTTTGGAGTCATATGAGTGCCATAAAAAAGAATAAATCTGGGAAAGAATAAGAAAATAAATGTGGAAATATAAAGAGAAATAAATAAAAGAATAAATAAATGTGGATATATAAAGACAAATAATTATTTTCTTTTCCTTTTCTTTTTGCTTGAAGGGCCAAGCTGTCAATCAACTGGCTTTGGGCGGGCCTTCCTGCCCAAACTGAGTAATCAATTCATGCACACATCCTGCTTTGGCAGGAGCTTTTTAGCACAGACAACAGGAAGTAGACGCGATGCAAGAGCTGGATGCCAACCGCTGTAAAACGAAGAACAATAATACGCAATTTTGCGCATGCGCAGTATAAACCTGGTAGCGGTTTGAATCGGGGAAAGAGGAACGTGTGTGCCGGTGTTCCAGCCCTTATCTGGTCATCTGCATGGAGAGGTCTATTTCTAATTAGCTGAGACCTTTTTTATCAACATGCAATAATCTACAACAGTGGCAACGGATGTCATGTCTGTCAGTGTCTGTATAAGTCAGTGCAGACGTTTGCCCAAGACTCTCCATGACATCTTCCACCATCCTCAAAACATAGTCTGGTTTGAAATGTTCCTCCACATACTGAGCAAGTGTTAAAAGAACTTGTTGGACACCTCTCCTTAACTCTTGCTCCGCTTCTGCCGTGATGTTTCCTTCCTCGATTCAAACAAACCACTACCACGTTCACACTGCGCATGCGCAAGTCCGCATCTTGTCTACTTCCGGTTGTCCTTGCTATAAAGCTCCCGCCAAAGCAGGATTCATGTGTGCATGAATTGATTACTCAGCCTGGATAGGAAGGCCTGCCCAAAGCCAGTTGATTGACAGCTTCAAGGAATAGCAAAACCAATAAGGGAAAAGCAAAAGGAAAAAGAAATATTTGTCTTTATATCTCCACATTTATTTATTCTTTTATTTATTTCTTGTTATATTTCCACATTTATTGTCTTATTCTTTCACAGATTTATTCTTTTTTATGGCACTCCTATGATTCCATATCTTTCAGTCAATTAAACAACACTTCCTGCACAGATGTTTCACATAATCTGGACATAATTTGGCCCTTTCTTGGTAGGCTTTTAATTTGAAACACATGCAGGAAGTATTTTAATGAGAGTAACGTAACAGCTGTCACAAAAAATGGAAACGAGAAGTGATTGGAAATAATTACTGAATGAAAACAGGATTTCTGTTGTTGTACTGATGGAATTAGTACTCATTGTCCCCTTAATGTTTTTTAGCTTGCCTTTATTGTTTGTGTCAGCCACGTAGATTTGGCCATTAATTGAATACTGGCAGTTTCCAAAACATCACCAGTGAAGTAATTAATAGTGTGTGTGTATAGTATATATATATATATGTATGTGTGTGTATAATATACTGTATACATTTATTATAGTAATATATTATGGTTCAATTTGGTACCTGTCATTTTAGATCATTATATGAGTATTTGTGAATGATCTAGCTCTGATGACAAAAGGTGACTTCTAGTCTTTCACAGGACCTGAACGGAGGATGAACGCTGTGCTTGCCTGAGGCCATATTGTTTTTTTGGTTGTTTTTTTTTACAGCAGTGAATTAAACAGTGAAGTTACATAGCAGCAGGTGATGTGTTAGAGAGACTCAGCATTCCTCTTCTGTACACAACAGTTTGACAGGGGAGCAGGGTTAATCTCTGCCTCTTCCCCAGGAGAAGGGGGAACTATGGCATGCTAATGCAGTTTTAATGCAGTGTTATAGTAATCACAAGCTTGCTCATCTGGCTCTCCACAGAACTGTATCATGGACACCAGTCCTGTGCTCTGCCTGCCAACCTTTGTCTGATGATTTCTCTGCTTTTAATGCTTCCTGCTGCCATCTGTGTAATGAGACAACTAGGTCGGTTTTAGCTTATTTTTCTCAACTTACACTGATTGACAAGGTGGTTGTTTAGAAAGAATTTTACTATAATGTCTTGTGATTGAAATAAAAAGAAGTTGAGTAATGCGGCTACATGACCATAAAGATATGAATCTTCTAAGCAGCTGAATACCTAATTGTGAAATGTATTCTCTACTGAATTCTTAATGTTAAAATTGAATTACAGCTAAATTTACACACTGAAATAATTTACTTTGAAAGCCATCTGTCTGAATTTATGTGGTGTGCAATTACAAACACATTTTTTTAGGGTTCACAAATTCATAGAAAATGTTAGTACCCTATAGTCAAACAATATATTCAAATTTGTCAAATTCAATAAGCTCAATTCAGATCTAAAACTTCAAGTGAAGTAAAAAAAAATACAGATGTTCAAGTTGGTTTGGTCAAATTTAAACACAAAAATTCAAGATTTGAAATTCAGACCTTAACGTCCAGGATACCAAGGATAAGTAATCGAGCCTGGATGGAATCGATCAGACCTCTTTCCTATTTAAAACTAGACCCCTGAAAAATGGTAAAATTAAATATACACTGGGGATAATAAAAAATATACTTTGTAGGCTCTAGGAAAGTTTCATAAATATTGATAATAGAAATTCACAATACAAAAAGTAATAATTATCCTTGTTTATAGTTGGAGATGTCCTGTCCACAGTTACACATGTACACATGTCTCTTTTGTAATGGTGCTCTTTGGAGAAATGCTCTTCAGGCTGCACAGGTTTATTTTCTTTTGCAGTACCATGGTTGACCACTGGGACAAAATGGCAGCTAGGCTGGTTCCATATCTAGCTCTCTCAGTGCATGGTTCTGATGTGAGTGTGTTATGGTGAACAGAATATGGCATATATTTTTCATTATATATTTCAGTTGATTTTGTTATCATATTTAAACTAAAAATTCATTCAGATGAAGTCATTATAATTATAAGTCAAATTGTGGAGAAAGGCAGAGTATCTGACTGGTACAACAGGTCTGCACTGGGTTGCACCAGCTATGTGTAAGTTCAAACATAGCCTAGTCGCTACTGACATTTTAAGGGTTGCTGAAATAGTTCCAACGTAGCAGAAGTTAAATTTTACACCTAGCCCTTAGTAGGTGTAATGCATGGAGCATCATTTTGAAAGGTGGGATAACTTGGAGGAAGAGGAGGAGCGAATACATTGCTGTTTTGCGTTGGCAACGCGCTCTCCATGATAGATTACACCACTTGGACATTTCTGATGACTTTGAGTTGTACTCGCGCTTTTGTTTTCCACGAGCAAAGATACAAAGGATTACCGACCTGCTGGCAGCAGACTTGCAACATAGCTATTTTTAGCTGTTATGGCCGTTAGGCTCTTCGCAATTGCGTAGAAAAGTGTTCAAAGACAATTAGGTACAAGAGACAACACGGTAATGTTATTGGCCACAGGAAGTGAAAACGTCATTTTCTGCGACAGTATTTTGGTTAGTGTGGACGCCAGAGTAGCTAAGATGAACCTTACATCTCTGTGATGCAACCAAACATTGAGACAGCTTTAGTATCAAACTAATATGTTTCAATGTATCGTTTAGTGTGGACTTTGCACCCTAACTTAAGAGAGAAGTTACATATAGCTGGTGGACGAGCAGCTGGACCACTCATGAATTGAGTTCATGCCGAAGAGAAAATTGAATTACCAGAAAATTGACGAATGTGACAAATTCTCTTAATTAACTTGTGCATGCCACTTAAAGGCTATGGGCAACCTAACAACATTAACAATCTGGCCAGGAGCAGGTGGAAATGAGGGTGGTTTAAATACTGTGACTGCGACCGGGAAAGGGGGAAAGTCTGAGGGTATCTGGTGCATGGATGGAGAATGGCAAGTCTTTAAGAGTTCCTAAGAAATGCAGCCGCTTGGGGAAGTGGGAATGTGGCTGAAGGGAGAAAGGCAGAATGGGCAAAACAGGAATGAGGCATATGTTGTGACAGAGTCTACGGGTTGTGCTAACTTTGCATTCGTCACCTTCATTGTAGAGATTCGGGTTAACGAGGACTCGTGCAAAACAACGAGCTGCACGAGCCTCCGACAGCTTTCCAAATAAACACGATTTTTACATGAATCTGAGTACCACCCAAAGTAAACATAAATAAAATGTAAAAATAGAATGGAGCCCCATGAATGACTTTGCTATCTGCAAAGGGATCTTCAGTAGGAAAAATAGTCTTCTTACATGAGCATGTGAGGCAGAGATGACAAACAGATTTTATCATTCTTTTCTTTTCTGATTATTCACTAACTGAAGTCATATTCTTCATGCCATGTTTTGATGGATGACTGAATTTACAGCCAATTTCCCCAGACCCCTTCAAGGTTTTCAAACATCACTCTTCCTGCTAAAAAAAGGAGTACATAAAAATAATGTGATAAGAATTAACATTGTCAAGCACAGGAGAGAACAACTTCAGTCTTCCCCCACAAAATGAAATTATGCAAAGATTTGCATAATATGTTTAAAGAAAGAGCCACTCGTGCCCTTGGCTGATTAAAACAATCAGTTTCAATATATGTAGCCGCTTCTGAAGCATTGTGGGTAGGGGCAGTCTGTCACTGCCAGGATTACAGCCTATTAAATGTGCTCATCAGTGGAGGTCAGGAAAGCAAAGCCCTGTGTTCCTTCTGTAACGGGGTAGGTTATAGTTGGACCCAAAAGCAGACTGAGAGACACAGGGGAATGGATTAAAGGGTTTAATTGAACTACACAATGAGCCAAGTGAGGTGGGTCTGAGTTGGAGCCGGGGGGGGGGGGGGAGCTGGCAGGAAGGCTGGAGTAGTGGACTGAGTGAGATACAGGCCGAGCAGAGCGGTGGCAGGCAGGAGGGTGAGAAGTTGACCTGTAGCACAAGAGAAACTGGTTAGAGAAGCTTTTACTAAGCAACACAAGGATAACTAGATTTTAATACAGAGGAGCCAAGCGTTAGTGCCAACTAAGTAGACTAAACAATCTGGCGGCGAGCGGAGGTGAAGCCAGGGTTTAAATCCTGTAGCGTTGATGAGTGAATGAGGAACAGGTGAGTGGCTGAAGCCATCAGAGAGGAGGATCGCCACGCCTACTACAGTAGGGAGGGAGAGAGAGCTCACACACAGACAGGGAGAGAACAAGACAAACAGGAAACAACAGGGAAAGGGAAAAAAACAGAGGAAACATAAGGAAAACATCCAGCTCTCCTCCTCATCCTCCCTGTTGCAGGGAATGCTGGATTATTTCCTGTCTGTGGAAATCAAACTTTCTCCAAAGTCAAGGGTTTTGTTGTTAGGAAACATGGAGTATGACATCTCTGCACGGTCTGGGTACAAATGACAGATTCTTCACAGAGGTGAAGTAAAGGTGCTAGAATTCACTGCAGGTTTGGAGGTGAACAAGTACGTCCACATCCTAATGATATGGCAGAGCTGTACACAGAATACAGGGATGACCGAGTGAATTCACAATGCTAGCCTGGGAAAATGGTTGAAATCTGGTGATGGTAAGGTGCTAATTGTACTTTCAGAAATAATAAATAACAATGATGAAGTTTATTTGTATAGCATTTTTCAAAACCAGTATTAGAAAGTGCTTTACACACAACAAAGTAAATCAGACAAAAGATACAAATCTAAAATGTACAGCATATAAAACATCATAAGATGTGAAGTGAAACAGACCACAATTATTTATAGTCTAAATGATAAAAATGAGTTTTAACTCATTTCGTTTCTTTCCCCTGTCTCCCGCTTGCCACCAATGTCAGACAGAGTCATTAACTCTGACAAATCAAGACACAGGCATCACACACATCATGGATGGATGGATGGATGGATGGTAGGATGGATGTAGATAGATACTTTATTGATCCCAAGGGAAATTTAGGCATCCAGTAGCTTAAACGACACATACAAAACACAGATACACACAAGTATATATGAATAAGAACACAGCAGTGAAGTGATAGTCTAACCACCAGAGCTGTCACTATGATAGAGTATGTGCTAACGGAGGTAGTGGAATTGTAAGGTAAAAGCAGTGCAAGAATAATGATACTGCAGATAATATAAAAAGCAACTGAAGATAAATATATAGACAAATACAATGCAGATTGTGCATAAGGCTAACATAGCCAGTAACTGACAGTCCAGCAGCCTGATGACAGAATGCAGCTGAGCATTCACTTTCACCCCGCCATCACTGGGAGGAGTTGAATAGCCGAATGACCTGGGGGACAAAAGACCTCCTCAGTCTGTTTGTTGAGCTGGACTGAGACATGAGACAGGACATACACACACTGCTAGGATCACTGCAAGGATACACATCCATAAATCCATTTAAGAATCAGAGCCTAAAGGCACACCCTCATCACTTCAGGTCTCAGGGTTATAATCATCAAGTTCAGACTTTTTTTAGTATTAAAATAATCCAGGTGATGGTTGTTACACCCCTTCAACTAAATTAGGTCAATCTAATTATAATAATAACTAGCAGTAACTAACTTCATTATTATATTATTATTGAGAACTACGAACAAGAATAACAGAGATGACGCGAATACAGTACACTAAAATGAACTCCGTAGATGTGTATGTGCTATTCTGATTGATATTATTTTCATCATCAGAGAAGGGTGTCAGGTCTAATGATTATTCTGAGACTATAGCTTTGTTAATTGTATAATTGAATGAGATGTAAACCATCGGAAGCACTATTGATATCAATGGAATGTGACAGGTTGAAAAGATTAACTTGCGAAACAAAAAGATTGAAGCTTGAAATTAGATATTTTGTGCCAAGAACAAGAAAATATACCCCCATACAAGACAAAAGACTGAAACTTATGGTTAAGATGGTTTTGTCTTGAAACTTCAGAGCTTAAATTAAGTGCTAAAGCACCCTGGATGATCTGTAACAGACATGTCCCTTGTATCTAGCTAAACATAACCCCAAATAAGATAAAATTGCTAATTAAAACAAGGCAAGGGACATTCACTTGAATTAAATCAAACAACCTTCCATAGTCAGCACTAGATAATCCAATCCATACTCAGAACAAGTCAGGCTAGATTTTAAAGATACATATAGATACACATATATATACTTAGAACGATTGTTTTTCTAGTATACTCGCAGTCTCAACTAGTCTCTGCCCAGAGCCCGGATCAATATGCAGATGAGTTAGGCGGCACTAGCAGACTTGCCAACAATCAAGGTGTGTCCCAGATCAAGGGAAGTGATGCTGCTGGATGGGCTCTACTTATCTTTCCTTTTCAGATGAAAGGCTTGTTTGTAGCTTTTTGACGGGCAGCTTGAGACAACAGGAGGATGAGGAGTTTGGTGACCTTTCATCTTGCTGTGATGCGGCCCAACTGTACACACTGACTGAGATCTGAGCCCAATGTGAGCCAAACGTGCTACAGCTGATCTGATAGCATCCTGGCTGCAAGGTGTTCTGTGTGCATTTACATTTGCGTTAACTTGTTTTTTCTGGTCCCGTTAAGATACCTGGATACAAATCACATGTTAATGCCAGGTGCAAATGGGCCCATGTGTCAATGGAACAAATAAAAGGTAACAATATAATCGTTTTTTTTTTTTTTTTTTAACCTGGTCTGGACCAGCTGAACCGAACTACAGGTGCACCCTAACCAAAACTGGAAGGTGGACTAGGTGAACCCAGGATCCAAACTAGAACAAACCTAGGCTGTGAATCTAGAGAAAACCTGCATATTAGTTTCCCAAATGTAAAATGATTACAGATTTTGTCCACAATTGCATGAAAGTTAATGAAAAACAGAAAATACTCCAACTTAGATTACCATTAAACCATTGCTTCTGGACCTTTCACAGCAGTCATCATGCTCTATTAAAAAACTTTAATATGGGGAAAGTGACACAGATTTGACAATTATTCAAATTAGTCATCTCTCACACCATCACCCCCCCAGTGTGTATAGGAGCTGAACAGAAGGGAGCATGATAAGAGACCAGCACATGGGGTTTCATGTGTTCAAGGGGATGCTGGGACCAGTGCGTGAAGGAATGGGCAGGTCAAGGCTGCATATCCATTTCCAAGCACATGAGGCAGCTGCCTAAAGTTCTGTCCATCCTTGTAGAGCACTACCACATCTAGTTCATGAGCACTCAGTCACTGCCAAACTGTCAGCAGCTCTATTCCCTGCATCAGCCACAGGAGACTGACCCCCTCCTTGTCCACACGCACACACTGCATGCGTCCAGACACAAGAACGCTGCACATACAAGAAAAAAAAGGCAGTTCTCCTTTGTATGCAATAAGCACACACACATGCACAAATTCATATGCATCATACATGCACACATACACACAACATATGTTGCAACATATTCAGGCTATGGTTTGCAGGGGCAAAACTCACTGTTTTTGTGCTTTTATGTAGCCTGAGGTATGCTGACAATCCTGCATTGGTTTTGGGACATGGTGAGCGTTGGTGGCTCACCTCCCCTCTGCCTGTCATGGATTTGCCTTAACTTATGCTGTTATACTATATATAAATACTGAGTTGTTTTTTTATGATAAAACTGAGCTATAGCAATATATTTTTTCGAACTGTTGTTTTTGTCATGAGTACTTTCACACAGAAAGCGAATATTACATGGTGAAAAAGCGCCGTGATTTTTTTTTTCGGAACGAGGTCGATTTTTCTGAGCTTTCGCACAGCGAATAAAGGCATCAACCAATCACACTGTACGTCACATCACAACTCCGGACCTGTTGATTGTTTGTGTTTCTGATGACCCTGTATTATATGACAAAGGGCAAAAAAATGATCAAGGACAACGTGTGGTGCCGCACCGCCGGATGCAGGATAGTGAGGAGCTGATGTAGTTTACTTTTGGATGTAGTAGAGTAAATATTCGCAGGCGAGTATTTCGCATTTTCATGTCGTTTATTTGTTACGCCCCCGGTGTGTAATGGCCTTCAGGCTCCTCCACTACCAGACTCAGCACACCTTCGAGACAAATAAGAGTACAACAAAGTGATGGTCAGATCAGGCAGTCAAAATAACCAAGCTTTGTTTGATTTCTTTCTTTCTTTGTGCTGCTAATGTGCACATTACTCATTCACTCCTAATTACTAAGCGCTTTCTAGACGCCTAATTGCATTGCTTAATCTTGTTTTTTCTTTGCTTTGGTCCATCATCATGGTACAGCAATCTATCTTGGACATGATGAAAAATTACTCCTTCCAAATGATTACAGACCATCCGCTATCTGCACCGCAATAGTTTGTAATGCGTCTTGTAGTGTAGAATTTAATTGGCTTCTGGCAATCTGAACCAGTGCATTTCCAACAGTCCTGCAATTCAATCAGTCTCTGCAGAGTCCCTTCCAACATATCACTTAACAGAACATCGTCATGCTGAGCTCACAGTAGTGGCCATGAACATTTAAAGTGTAATGTCGGCTATTTTATAGTTCATTGTGACAATCTAATGTGCATGGGTTTGTTATTGGAAGAAATAATGTGGATTTGATTTGATTTTAGTTCCTAACTTCAATTCAATTCAGTTTTATTTATATAGCGCCATATCATAACAACGTTATCTCAGGGCACTTTGTCATAAAGAGCAGGTCTAGACCGACTCCTTATGTTTACAGAGACCCAACAATTCCCACCAAGAGCAAGCACAAGCAACAGTGGCAAGGAAAAACTCCCTTTTAACAGGCAGAAACCTCGAGCAGAACCAGAACCAGAACCAGGCTCTGGGTGGGCGGTCATCTGCCTCGACCGGTTGAGTTGAGGGAGAGGAGAGGGAGAGATAGAGAGAGAGCATGAGGAAAGCGAACATGCAGTAGCACAGCACAGTTCAGTTCTACATACAGATGTAATCTCTGTAGTTTAAGAGAAATCATTTATGCCAGTAATACAACAGATTTTTATATACAGTATTGGGATTAGACCAGAAAAAAGATTTGGATTATGTGTCACGGGAGTACCTATGGGCAGTTCTGAAGGCCTACGGCTTCCCAGAGGAATTTTATTAAGATGATTCAGTTATTGTATGTAAAGTCCACTGTGCAAGTTAATGTTAACGATGTTTTAACAGATCCTTTTAAGATCTCCCGTGGCGTAAAGCAGGGCTGTCCTCTGATTGCAGCTCTCTATGTTCTAGCTGAAAGTCCTTTAATTAAAAGAATTAATAACGATAAGCGCATTGGGGGCGCTCTCCTGGGAGACGCACACAGGGTGGCTGCTCTGGCTTACGCTGATGACGTCACAGTCATCATTAAGGACCAGAGTGAGATGGACGCCTTAACCGATCATCTCGTTCAGTTCGAGAAGGCTTCAGGGGCTAAACTAAATCTGGATAAGACTGAAAGAGTGTGGATCAGTTCGGAGGAAAACAAGACAGACATTAACATTCAGGTAAAATAGAAATTAAAGTCCTCTGTTTTTGACTTGATGGGAAAGACTGCTGTGGGTTAAACTGAAGTAAGAAAGAAAGTGAAATCAAAGAGGAGGTTGAGAAATGGGAGAACAAAAACACCTGTTACAAAGACCGTGTTAACATAGTCAAATCCCATAGTTTCCAAATTATTGTTTTTATCAACGGTGTTTCCACCAACCTCTAAAACTATTATGAATTAAGTATTTTCTAAACTTATTTGGGGAACAAATCGAGAGGTAACAAAAATCATTTTAATGTATAAAAGTAAACTATATGGAGGTTTGGGAGCTCCTGACCTCAGCCTTCAATTATAGATTCCTTTTATCAAATATGTGACAAATGCAGTAGAGGAGCTGTGTGGACGAGTGGAAATAAAGCCCACTGGGGTAAATTAAATGGGAGAGCCAGGTCCAAAATTCCATACTATAAATTAATTTTTGGTGATTTTATCAAAACTTTTAAACATTTGAATATAAACTGGACTGGCTCAGCCACCAAAGACATTTATAAAGTGATAAACGACAATATAAATGGCTTGATAGTGTATGTCAGTGATGAAGATCATCTCCAAGTCACAAAAAGCATAAATGACAAAATGGTATCAGAAAAACTTTGTGACACAGCGTGGCCGTAAATAGACTTCCTGTCAGGGCGGTGGTTCAGTGGAGATGCTATGTAACAAAAAACCCATGGTTCTTTGTGATGAGGATGAAACTCTACAACATCTGCTGCTCGACTGCCACCGAACTAAAGACATAAGAAATAAAATGGCCAGTGTGGGTTTTAACATCCAGCCTGATTTAAAATCTATCATGTACAGACTACTTAATGAAACCTACACCGATTCAAAGAGACGACTGTTCTGGTTGGCAATGTGCGTCATTTATGGAAAACAAGAACCATATTTGAACAATTTATAATCACCAATGATTTTTTAAAAACATAATTTATGACCTCAGGAAAAGAAAAACAATTTATCTAAACAGTTTATTTAACAGTCCTCTGCCCTGGGACACATAGAAGAATTCGGTGCAGAGGACCTATTGTTTTTTGAAGTATTATTATTACGCTTTTTATTGTACTCCGTTGACCGCAAAATTGAAGTGCTAGGCATGCTCAAAAACTCATGAAAATTGGCATACACGTCAGACTTGGTGAAAATGCGGATCTGATATGGGTTCTGAGCATGGGGGGGGGGATTAAAAAGATAGCACCCCCTACAGTTTTCAAAACAATAACCCCCCCTTTCGGTTTGTCCTATATGTACCAAATTTGGTAGGGATATGTATCTTGTCCAGACTTAGAAAAAAGCCTCTGGGAGGCATACCCTAAACCAAACAGGAAGTCAGCCATTTTGAATTTCATGTGAATTTTTAAGCAATTTTTGGCATATTTTGCCTCTCTATGAAATCTATCTCCTCCTACAGAATTTATCGGATAGACTTCAAATCTGGCCAAAACCATCTCAAGGTGTTTGGGATCCAAACTTGCTCAAAGCTTGAGTTTTCGTCAAACGGCGTGACCGTCACGTGACCGCCATTTTCAGCTTATCGCCGCCAAACAGGAAGTGCTTTTTTAATGGACTTTACATTGTCCAATCTGCTCCAAACTTCCCATGTGTCATGACACTACCGGCCTGAAGCCATCTATATGCCAATATTCAGTCATAGTCATAGCGCCACCTATTGACAACAGGAAGTGACGCGTTTTAGAGTCTGATATAGTGCTCCAAGTGAGTTGAGCAGAACAACCTCAAATTTGGCCAATTAAGCCTTAAGTAGTTCATGATGCTTTACAGTGAATATTGTGACTTTTCACTAAACGGGTGTCACCACCATGCCATGGCGAATTTCGATGTATCATCATGAAAACATAAACTGTTGTAACTCAGCTGCATATTTTTTGGGGGCCAGGGATGCTTCAAAACTCATGAAACTTGCCACCTAGTGCCTTAACAGCATGTTGATGCTTCACAGTGAAGATTGTGAGTTTTCATCAAACGGCGTTCGGTGTTTCGCCTCCAAACAGGAAGTGTACAACGTAAACTGTTGTAACTCGGCTCCATATCATCTGATCTTTTCCAGATTTCACGTTTCATGACATTCCCGTTGTTGATGCTTCACTGTGACAATTGTGACTTTTTATCAAACGGTGTTGCCGTGACAACGCATTCCTCACCATGAAACAGGAAGCAGTTTTGTTGGGGCCAGGGATGCCTCAAAACTCATCAAACTTGCCACCCAGTGCCGTAACAACTTCTTGATGCTTCACTGTGACAATTGTGAGTTTTCATCAAACGGCGTTCGGCGTTTCGCCGCCAAACAGGAAGTGCATTTTAAAGGGACTTTACATTGTCCGATCTTCTCCAAACTTACCATGTGTCATGACAATACCGGCCTGAAGGCATGTATATGCTAAAGTTCAGTCATAGTCATAGCGCCACCTATTGACTACAGGAAATGACAAGTTTTACAGTCTGACATAGTGGGATGAGCACAACAACGTCAAATTTAGACGGCAGTGCCTTAAAAACTTGTTGATGCTTCATTGTGACAATTATGAGTTTTCATCAAATGGCGTTCGGCGTTTCGCTGCCAAATAGGAAGTGCTTTTTAAAGGGACTTTACAGTGTCAAATCTCCTCCAAACTACCCATGTTTCATGACATCACCGCCCTGAAGACATCTATATGCAACAATTCAGTCATAGTCATAGCGCCACCTACAGACAACAGGAAATGACAATCTCCACTGCAGACTCTCTGCTCTGCTGCGTGTGTGTGTGTGTGTGTGTGTGAAGTAGCTGAGCTCTGCCATTGGTCAAACACGCACAAAACAAAGAAACTAATTTTTACTCTATCGTGACACGGCGAGTGCTGCACGCCCCGACGTGCGCAGGAGTGCAAGGGCCCATCAACGCTGCTTGCAGCTTTAATTATTCTTGTTTCACTGTGCATTTAATATTGTTGATTCTTCTACTGATGCATAATTGATGTCTTTTGTATTTAACAAAATTTAATTTTTAATTTTTAATTTAAAAATTTAACAAAAGTAATAGCCGTCACCCTAACCTTATAACTCTGTTGTGAGTCAGTGCAAGCTAGGTGTGATGGCGGCTCCTGTCTTTGCACCTTCCATCTAATACTTATTGATAAAGGTTTAATGCATAAGACAAACATTTCCAGTGACAATGGGTCTCCTTATCTAATACTTCTTCTCAGCCTGGAGCGGCAAGACAGTGTTCCGTTAACTCTAACCTGGGCTTTTGAAGTGCCATACCTGGCCTGTAGCCAGGAGACGAATTGCTATTAAACCCAAATTTTTGACAGGTTTCAAAAATGAAAGGCCAAGCAACTCTATCAAACGCTTTCTCTGCATCGAGAGAAAGAATAAGAGCTTGGGTCTTAGTTTTCTGTATATGGTCAAATGTCGCTGACTTGTTGGCAGATACTTTAATGATGTGATTACAGTCATCTCTCCATTGCAGGGAATGATTTCCCTATCCTGGCAATAGTGTAGCAGATTTATAGAGGGCTCTGCTCAGAGCACAATAACACTGGGTGTCAGGGACAACGTGCTTGATCCCTGTCACCTCCACTTTACAGGTAATGCACACCAACTTCTGTGTTTTCATCAATCCAGAAGCTTTTGTCGTTTTTACTTTTTAAAGCACAGTGTCATACCAGGGTCAGATAGCTTTAATAAATCATTCACTGTGTTTTTTAAACATAATTTGTAGGGCAGAATGAGCAATATAATGAGTTAGACCTCAGCCCTGTAAATTTAAAAACACCAAAGTGAGAATCATTTGACCCAGAGTTTCACTGATTGGATAAAAGGTCAGTGCTGAATCAACAGTCAGGGAATGTGAATCCTCTGTGTTTTGCATAAGTTCTTTAACAGTGTGAGGACCTTTTGTGGTCATAAATAATGAAAATGATAGCACTGAGTCTGTCATAGCACAAAAAAGCCTCTTTCGGAGGAGGTTGGGTGGATGATCAACAGAGTGTGTCACGCCAGCAGAGCTCTTTAATTCTTTTGAACCAAGTCTCAAGTCTTTAGAGGGCATGTCCATGTCTGCTTTGAAACAACAGAGGCTGTTTCCTACCAACAGTCAATGTTGGTTTCTTTTAACCATGACCACAAACTCTCCTTAACCTTAACCAAGAAGTTGTTGCCTAAGCTTTAACTTTAACCGTAAAGTTTGTGGCAGATCAGACATCAGTCATTCATATGGTAGCAGTCATATGGGTTGTTTTGGTTATTGAACAACTCAACACAGTTGTGTGATTGCAAAGCTGTATGGGTTAAATATGCTGTGTATTTACAACATAAAACTATTAGCAATTAAATGTGAATTTAATTACTTTGAATGAAGGACTTGAGGCATCCATGTTTGTTTCCCTATTCAGACGATTCTGTGTTAGATTGGTAAAACACAGCTTTCAGAAAAAATCCAATTACAACCTGGATGGTGACTCGAATGGTATTTACAAATTGGAAACTCCCATATGACATGAATGGCAAAACATATTTGTATATTTGTTAATGCATAGCCTACCTCATATAACATAAAAACAAAATAGTTTCTTATTTAGTGTACTAACAATGCTTCATTTCAGTATTCTGGCACCTCCATCAAATGTGAAAGCTCCCAGTTTGTGGGAACAGTTATCACCGCAATACTTATGTTTACCTATGTTAATACGGTTTAAATAAGGTCAGAAGAAAAGAAAAACAACATTTAAAGGGAGAACACTGGTTGATTTTGCAATTATTTTTATTACACATACAGCAGTGGTGTCAAAACAATGAGGAAGTAAAGCCAAAGTCAACAAAACATAATAATACAGAAACATTACCTGAGGCTTCAGGCCTTCTTCAAGATCAACATCATCTGTGTAGGACACAGGCACTGGTGTGTTATATAGGCCACACCCTAGTAACACATCTGATGGCATCTCAACGAAAAGGAGAAACTCAACTCTGTTGAGATACTGCATAGATACGCTAGACAAAACTCATAGAACCTTGTGAAAATTGCCTTTACTCAATCAATTCCTGCTCGCCCTGAACCCGAACTGATAAAGTTAGCACATGGTCTTAGTTTTTATTTCTAACTTAATGTTGGCTTTCCTCAACTGCTTCTGCCGCATTACTAGAATCATCTCCTCCAAATTATAGTTTCCAGCACTCATGTAGACAACATTAAAGAGGTGGAGGAATTGCGAGCATCCTCTCTAATAACTTCACTTGCTCCAAGTGCTGTTTTGGAGACATTTTAAGCTTTGTATGCTTAGCTTTGGTTAATAAAGCTCAGCAGTATATACTAACTGTGACTATCTATCGACCCCCTAAGCACAACCCCAATTTTAAATCTGAGTATTCTGATTTTATGTCGATTGTTCCTACCAGTTATGATAGGATTA
This sequence comes from Maccullochella peelii, assembly GCA_002120245.1. NCBI lineage: Eukaryota > Metazoa > Chordata > Actinopteri > Centrarchiformes > Percichthyidae > Maccullochella > Maccullochella peelii. The sequence continues at coordinate 73,273 of LKNJ01003190.1, read as the reverse complement.
TGTTACTTGGCAATTTTAACTTTCATGTCAATGACACTGCTGATTTAAAGGCTATGGAATTTTCAGATGTTCTGGCCTGTATTGGTCTTGTGCATCATGTAAAGAGGGCCACCCACAACCATGGGAATGCATTAGATTTGGTCATTACAAGGGGTATTGAAATTGATATCTCCGATATCACCAATGTTCTCGTCATTTTTGTTGCTAGGACTAGGTTTTTAGATATAATGAACACAACCCCAAAGTCCTCTTCTCCACGATCGACACTCTTTTGAACCCATCTCCATCTTCCAGTTTAAATGATCATGCCTCTGTTTTTAAATGTCAGGAATTTGCATCATTTTTTAAAAGAAAAATTGACACCATTAGATCCAGTATTAGAAATACAGATTCATCAACTCTTTGGGATCTACCGGCGAGTGAGCCTAGCACCTACCATGACATATTTTAGCATGACAACAGATGATGAAATTGGTGTCATTGTCCACAAAATGAAGTCATCCACATGTGTACTAGACCCAGTCCCTAGCAAACTGTTTAAATCCAGCTTCCAGTGCCTCTCTCATGAAACAACAAGAATAATCAACACGTCTCTGCAATTAGGTACTTTCCCTTCTGCTTTTAAAACGGCTTTGGTAAAACCTCTGCTTAAGAAGCCTGATTTGGACATTAGTGACTTTGCTAATTACAGGCCTATTTAAAATCTTCCTTTTTTCAGCAAACTCCTTGAGAAGATTGTATTTGACCAACTAAATGGTCATCTGAATACCAATAATATATTAGATCAATTAACTGTCGAACCAACCATAGCACTGAAACAGCTTTATTGAAGGTAGTAAATGACCTGAGAATTTTGACTGATTCAAACAATGTAGCTGTCCTCTTTTTGGTTAGATTTGAGTGCTGCATTCGATACAATTGATCATAGTATTTTAATCAGTCGTCTTGAAAAATGGGTGGGTCTCTCTGGGACAGTCCTTGACTGGTTTCGCTCATACTTGTCAGAAAGAAGTTTTTTTGTAAGTTTAGGAGACCTTGTGTCACAGACATTTGACATTGAATATGATGTTCCTCAAGGAAGCATTCTAGGTCCTATTCTTTTTTCATTATACATGCTCCCTCTGGGCAACATAATTAGCCATCATAATGTCAAATATCACTGTTACGCTGATGATACGCAACTGTATATCTCTATTTCACCAGACAACCCCAGTTTTTTAAATTCTCTTTTTACCTGTCTCACTGATATTAACATTTGGATGAGTAATTTTTTTTTTTTTAAAGAGACTAGCAGAAAACAGAAATTCTACTCGTATGTTCAAAATCAGAACAGCAGAGACTAGAGTCAATGTTTGCTAGCATGTCCAAGTATATTAAAACACATGTTACAGATCTGGGAGTGATTTTAATCTCTGATCTTAATTTCATTAGCCATTTTAACAAGGTCGCAAAAACTTTTGCCAAAATTAGACAATTTTTATCCCAGAACGATGCTGAAATTCTGATACATGCTTTTATTACAAGCCGCGTAGATTATTGCAACTCTCTTTTTACTGGTCTCCCTAAAAATTACAATTAATTCTAAACACTGCAGCCAGGATTTTGACCAATACAAGAAAAAGAGAATACATTACCCCTCTGTTCGCATCACTGCACTGGCTACCTGTATCTTTTAGAATATATTTTAAAATCCTTTTACTTATCTAAAAAAGCCTTACATAATCTAGCACCTTCATATATCAGTGACTGCCTATCATTTTACATCCCAAAAAGAACTCTCAGATCTTCCACAGCCTTTCTTTTAGAAGTTCCTAAAAAGTGTCACACAAGAACACTGCTTTCTGTTTTTATGGCCCTAAACTGTGGAACAGCCTCCCCTTGGATCTTAGAACAGCAAACTCCCCTGAAAATAAATTAAAGACTTGTCTTTTTAATTTGGCTTTTAATTTGGGTTAACTTTCCTAGTATCATTGTTAATGTTTTGTTGTATTGTGATCAAACTGTTTCTGTTTACCTGTTTTTCTCTCACCTATTGCTATGCGGTTCTTGTTTTTACTTATTTTAACTTATTGTTATTGTTTCTTTGCATCTCATCTTGTTCTGTTAAGCACTTTGGGTTGTATCTTTGCATAAAAGGTGCTATACAAATACAGTTATTATTATTATTATTATTAAATGCATATCAAATTTGTTTAACATGTGAACACCTAATGGTATGTATGAAAATGACATTTTTGATATCATTCCTACATGGAAACACAGATAACTTTACACTGAATTGAAAGCCAAAATGTCTCCAAAAGAACACACATAAGGCACTTTAAGTCAAACTTTGTAAGTGGAACTGTTTTAGACAACTTAAGTGATAATAACAAAGCAGAAAACTGAATCTAGCAAAACCGTGAACTGAAATATATAGAGAAATAGAGAAAATACACAGACTGTAAAGAAGCTGCTGCAGATATAAAAAGTTGCATGAAGACTGGCTCATTTTCTTAGATCAAAGGAGTGTGAACTGTTGCAGCAAGATGAGCTGTCGCAGGGAGATGGGCAGATGAATATACATGACTCAGCACCAATTAGCTGAGGAACAGGGGTGAAACCCACATGAATATGCATCTGATGGTGGTGACCCATTACCAGCCACGTCACGTTCCTGCATATTTTCAAAGCCAGCTGCGTATTGTAATATTGCCACACCTGTCTCACCTCTCTCCGTCCTTCCCACAGATGTACATAACTGTTAGTTGTTGCCTCAAACACAGCAGAAGAATAACACAGCAGCAGTAAAGGCTTTCAGGCTGACAGAAAAAACACCAACATAAAGTAAACAAGTCTGCTGCACAGCTGTTGCTCTCATGCAAAAATGCTAAATCTATGAATTGGCTGTGGAGCTATGGACGTGTAAACATGTTGTTTTCACTTCTATTTAGATTTACCGCAGCTGTTAACCCTGTCAACATTAAAATGCATCTTGGTTCAGAGCAATATAGTTTGTCTTCTACAGGAGATAGTGTTACATTTGGTAAATAAAAAGGAGAGCATTGCATGTCTGTAAATTTCCATGGTGCCTGATTGAGGTTTTCTCAAGATCTTTTTATGACCTTGTGTCATCTTAAGCTCAAACCGAAGTCAGGTCAAAACTGACATACAAAGATGAATATCTTTCATATGCTTTTGTCCGAGAAATTTTAAAATTAATGTTGATGTGTGGAGAGCTGTGAAAGCTTTAAAGCTGCACTAGTCAATATTTTTATATTAATACTGGATCAAATCACTATGCAGGTCCTTTCAGCTCAAGCGTTTTTCATCGATATATATACTGTATACTCCTTATACTCCAAAGAGTTAAATTACCCTGATCATCATTTTGCAACAATGAAACAACCATCCCAACACCCTCCAAACACACACATCATCCTCCTCACTCTGAGCCCCATACAAGACATTAACTGTGGACATTCTCTACGGTGACGAAGAAATCCATACTGACTATTCATAGAGGCTGCTTACCCAGATGAAATGCCATTGATTTACACCATTGTGGTGATTGTACTTGTTAAATTCCCACTCCGTTTCTGTTACATCCACTATAATGTTCAATATCAGAGGGCTCTTTATGGCTGTCTGGGCTTTTATAAGGAGGAAGCATTGTACTTGCCTGTTAGATCCACAGACCCTGGAATGGTGAGTTCACTTAACGACTGCCTTAGTGAGATCAAAAACTGGATGTCAAATAATTTTCTTCAGTTGAACTCAGACAAAACAGAGATCCTGGTCATTGGGTCCCAGCAGATGGCAAAACAAATTCTGCCATCTGCTGGTTTCCTTTTGGATCATATCAAGCCTGTTGCAAGGAATCTTGGCATCTGGTTTGATAGCAATTTAAGTTTTGAGCAGCACACCACAAACCTTGTACAATCATGTTTTTATCATCTTATCATCTTTTACCTATCTTAACGTTTAAAGACACCCAGTGTCACCCAGTAATCCAGGCTTGAACAAAATAACAGGCACTGCACTGGAATCTCTGCATGATCTTTATAATAAATAGGTACATAAGAAAGCAGAATCCATACTGTCAGATTGTTCCCGCCCTCTACATCAACAGTTTCAGCGTATGCCATCTGGTTCCCTCCTCAGACTCCCCTTTAGCTAACACTAACAGATTTAAACACTCATTTTATACCCTCTGCCATCTCCCTCCCAAACTCTAGGAGGAAAAAGTAGATGTTGTTTTAACTTATAACTTAACTTCTATTAATGAATTGTTTTTCTCATTAACTTTTTAACAAATTGTATAATTTATCCGCAGTCTTGGTGTTGTGTCTGTTGTGTCTTGTGTTTTATGCATGCTAAATGTATTCCCGTTGTTGCATACCAAATCGCCCCACTGGGGGACAAATAAAGTGATTGATTGGGGTCCCTCAGGGTTCTGTTCTCAGTCGCCTCCTTTGTTCTCTTTAGACCAAGTAACTTGGACTTGTTATTTACTCACATGGCCTTACCATGCTATGCAGGTGACACTGAACTAATTCTGACTTTTCCCCGGTGGCAGCACAAATCTCTGCATGTCTCACTGACATCTCTCAGTGGATGTCTGCACACCACCTGAAGCTCAACCTCGACAAGAGTGACCTGCTCTTCCTTCCAGGGAAGGCATCTACCATCCATGACCTTTCCATTACATTAGAACTCTGGAGTATCCCCGGCTCGGACTGCAAGGAATCTGGGTGTGACACTGGATGACCAGCTTTCCTTCGCTGCCAGCGTCGCTGCGACCACCTGCTCCTGTAAAATCATAGGAGGATACGTCACTTCCTCGCCTAGGAGGCGCCGCAGGTTCTGGTCCAGGCACTTGTCATCTGGCGCCTAGACTACTGCAACTCACTCCTGGCTGGTGTGCCTGCATGTGCCATCCGACCTCTGCAGCTCATCCAGAATCCAGCAGTTCAGCAGGTCTTCAACTTACCCAAGTTCTCCCACACTACACAGCTCCTCCGCACCCTGCACTGGCTACCGGTGGCTGCGAATGGCTCAGGCCCATCCTACATCCAGGACATAGACAAACCATACAGTCCAGTCAGTCCACTACGTCCTGCTACTGCCAATCGGCTTCCTACTCCCTCACTATGAGGGGGGCCCAGCTACCAATCAACAAAATCACAACTGATTGCTGTCCTGGCTTCACAATGGTGGAACAAGCTCCCCATTGACACCAGGAAAGCACAAACTCTGCGCCCCTTCCGTCACAGACCTGAAACTCATCTGTTCAGACTGCACCTTGACCCATAAAATAAAACTCTTTCTCTACCTCTTATTGTTTCTAAATGTAGCACTTGATGCAGTTCAGCATAGTTGATGAAGTTGATGTACTTGGGCAATTCTTGCAATCTGTGGGTTGTATCCACATGGTTGAATGTACTTATTGCAAGTCGCTTTGGATAAAAGCGTCAGCTTAATAAATGGAACGTAATGCTTTGGGTGAGTAGCAAATAAATGTTTCCGCCTGGTTTTGGACTGGGGATGAGTTATTGGTTAGACATTAATGCTACTTTTACATGCCGCTACTGGTAAAAGTTGAATTGAACCTAATAATAACAATAAGCATAATTCATACATAAAACACAACACAAAGTGCTTCATGTAAGAATCAAGAAACAGACTGGCACCTTTTAAATAATTTAGTGTATCCATAAACACATATACAATATTAGTGCCGAAACAATTATCAATTGGATTGTAACTAACAAAATAATCATCAACAGTTTTGATAATCAATCAAATCATTTTCCAAATACCAAAATGCCCAAAAACATTCTCTGGTTTCAGTTTCTGAAATGTAAGGACTGCTGCTTTTCTGTTTTATGTCATTGCAAACTGAATATCTTTATGTTTTGGACTGTTGGTCGGACAAATCAAGACACCTGAATACAAAAAAATTATTGGCAAATAAATGAAAACAATTGATTTTGTACACACTGAAATTAATATGCAAGGAAGGATGTCCTGAATGGATTTACAGGCTCGAGATCTGAGCCAATTTTTGACTAATATAGTCTAGGTATAGGCTATAAGGACAGTTGACAGCGAGTGACACACAACATATTTAGCAGCGAGCAGTTTCAGTTAATGATATGGAAACGATCATATCCTGAATATGATTACACCCAGGATAACACTAGTGTGTATGTAAAGGTACTAACTGAAAGACTATAAGATGATAAAATGACACAGACCAGAAATTGAGTGAAGGTGAATAAAGTTGAATCAAGCTAAAATATCTTGGCTATAATTGACTATAAAAAGATCAGTCGGGCCAGTTGAGACTGTCAGACTGTTAGAACTCCACCCAGGTCATCTACTTGACCATGCCCTGTGCCTTGTACAGGGAAAACACTCTGGAGGGGCAGTAGATATATTTCCCTCGCACCCCGGGGAAGCCGGTATGAATATGAGAGCTGTCAGGGCCCTTTTGTCGTTTGGCTTTTTGTTAGACAGAGCCGTGATAAAATGCCGTACAACGGAAAAAAACCTTGCACTGTATTCTGAATGCTGCGCTGTCTGTCACTCAAACTTGAAAACGGAGTCTCCTTAGTGTTATCCAAAAGGGGGAAACAGCGGCACCAAAAACCCGCTTGTGGACAAAAATATATTACATGCGTAGTGATAAGAACTACCATAGAGAATGAATGGGAAACGTTAAGAGAGTTAAGCTCTACTATTACTAGGGTTCGATTCCCCGACGGGGAGAGTTATGCTTTCTACCAGCTGCTGATTATTCACCCAGAAAGACAAAAGTAATACAGCATCATCGAGCATGTTTCTGCTGTCCGAGTGAGGATATGCTTAGCTTCCCTATTAAAACATACATATAGCATGTGTATAATCTATGATTATGACTGACTGAGGGGAAGACATTGGGTGCAGCTATGCATAATTATGACTCTTAAGTACTTAGCAGAAAACTCCTCAGCTCCAGCCCTTGGCTGCTAATTTTCATGTGTCCATACTGAGAACTAATACATGGGAAAGATTTGATGTAAAAATCTGTCTTAAAATCTTTTATTATTTGAGTGCAAAGTGAAAAACTCAATATTTCCACTGACCTTTGGTCATTTCTTTTATCTTTTTATTCAGTTCTTTTTCCAGTATAATCTGTCAGTGTGGAATTTATTAAACCTACCTCAGATTTAAAGGCACTGTTTCAATTGTATTTTATCGAATCAACCCTTTGAACCCACGGCTGCGTTTTTCACTCCCTTTATTTACAGACTTTTGCCTTAGCTTATAATTCCCACCATGCTTTGGGTGATGCAAAAAGGAAATACAATCTTACCACTGAGTCAGTGCACTCACGTTTCCCTCACTTGCATCTCTTCCTTGCATCTTAGTCCCTCCAAGGAAAAGATGGGAGGAGAGAGGAATCGTGGAAACACGTTTTTAGAGAAATGAGATGTTCTTTCCTCTTGTTACATCCCAGAGAGGTCGGGGGTAAGGGAAGCAACATAATACCAATGTTCTCAGGTAATTAGCTCCATTTATTGTAACGTGGTAACAAAAAAAATCTACTACTAAAACTAAAGCCAGGTACAACAGGTTACAGGTGAAAGGGCTGCCAGGTGGCTCCAAATCAGCAAACAAGTGTTAGGAATTGTCGTCCAGGACCCAAACACAGGACAAAGAGTCAGGTGAGTAAGAAGTGAAACAGATTTTATTATCTCACAGCGACGGAGGGAAATGCGGGGCTGTTGGCTGGGAGGTCCGAGGTTCCTTGTGGAGGGACTGGTTGAAGGGGGATCCATGAGGTACTGAGCTGGTAGCTGGTGAGTGAGTCTGTGGTTTGCAAGGAAGGTTGTTCCCAAAACCGTGAAGGGAATCGGCGTCTTCACTGGTGTGCAGAATCTAGGGTCAAAAACAAACAGGATTACACATAGCGTCAGCATAACGAGTTTGGTCATAAAACTAGGACTAAGAGAGCCGTAGCAAAAGTACCACATAGGTGCGTAAACGATCTGGCACTGAGCACTCCTCCTCTCCAGGTCTTTGTACTCTGGCAGATGATCAGATGAACCACAGGTGTGCGTAGTTGGCCGCAGCAGAGGTCCGCCCCTGAGCACAATCAGACCTAAAGAGGAAACGCAAGCCCCAGCAAAACCCCACAGCTCCTAACAACAAGTAAAAGAAAACCTCTGCTTCTTGCCAAGTAAGGACACAGCTATCCGGCTGGTCAGATACAAAGGCAACAAAATAAACTATACCTAACTATCTAGCCTTCACCTCTAAGTTTAACAACAGAATACAAAAGTGGTAGCCACCCCCTTTACCTAATGTAACTCTACACTGAATTAGTGCAGGTAGGAACATTATAGAATGTAATGTGAACAACAATAAGAAACTAAAACCATGCCCAGATTCCAATGTCGCTAATCGAAGGCCTCAGCTAGTTAACAGTATTCACATCAAAATCGAAGCTAATCTTAAAGGTAACTATACACAACAAGTTAAGAAGTTCACTTCCTGGCCTGGAGCTATTCCTCTGGATTGGCAGGCTAGGCAGATGAAGTGGATCAACAGGAGGAGGAAGGAAAGACCTGATTGGCAGCAGACCAATCAAGAATCCACAGGAGTGGGGTCTGATCCCAAGGAAAAAGAGACCTGAGACCTAGACCTTTGGGATTACTTTATGTTACAAATACATCAAATGAAACAATGAAACACAGGCCAACGACCAAGGCCGTAACACATCCTAACCATCATCTGAAGCCATGTCAGTTTCTGATGATGGCGGCACAGCTAGATCAGATGTCAGTCAGCTTTAACAGCTCTGTAGCAACTTTTGATGCTTTAGACTTTGTATTACACATATCCACTGTCCAAATAATAAGAGTTCACAGTGACCTCTGCCAGAGCAGTGGGGGTTTTTTCCGTTTTTTAGTGTCTCTGTATGTTTCCCCTTACAATAAACTGCACATTTATTTAAAAAATGTGTATTATTCTATTCCTAGTCAAACCACAGTGTGTAAATGGACTTCACTGCTCAGACACTAATTGCACATTCACTGGCAGCAACATGTTTTTAGTAATAATTATTTGCGTCTGCATTTATTGACATTCTGTTTGTACATTACTTAATAATCCAGGATATGATTAGAATATTTTATCATTTGTAGAAATGTTTTATCAGCCCAAATGTTTTAGGTAGGATGCACCGATCCGATGCTGATATCAGATATTGACCCGATATTGGTTCAAGTAGTTGGATCGGGTATCGATGACAATGGGGCCGATCTATTCAGTTCAATTCTATGTTTACATTTACGCACTACGTCATGCGTCAGCAGAGTGCTGGTTCCTGGCAGAAAGCCCTGAAGGCAAACTTCTCCCACGTGTCCAAAGGAAGAAGGAGGGAGATAACAATCAATTAGTTAAACTTCAAGCATGCCTCAAGGATATAAAAATCTGGATGACCAGCAACTTTCTGATGCTAAACTCAGACAAAACTGAAGTTATTGTACTTGGTCCCGAACAGCTCCGAAACATATTATCTAAAGACATAGTTACTCTAGATGGCATTGCCTTGGCCTCCAGCACCACTGTAAGGAATCTCGGAGTAATCTTTGATCAGGATTTGTCCTTCAACTCCCACATAAAACAAACTTCAAGGACTGCCTTTTTTCACCTACGTAACATTGCAAAAATCAGGCACATCCTGTCTCAAAAAGATGCAGAAAAACTAGTCCATGCATTTGTTACGTCTAGACTGGATTATTGCAACTCCCTATTATCAGGCTGCCCCAATAAGTCCCTTAAGANTGCAGATGACACCCAATTATATTTATCGATCAAGCCAGATGAAACCAATCAATTAGTTAAATTTCAAGCCTCAAGGACATAAAAACCTGGATGACCAGCAGCTTTCTGATGTTAAGCTCAGACAAAACTGAAGTTATTGTAATTGGTCCCGAACAGCTCCGAAACACATTATCTAAAGACATAGTTACTCTAGATGGCATTGCCCTGGCCTCCAATACCACTGTAAGGAATCTTGGAGTTATCTTTGATCAGGATTTGTCCTTCAANCCAAAGTTAGTCACGGAGTTCCACAAGGTTCTGTGCTTGGACCAATTCTATTCACCTTATATATGCTTCCTTTAGGCAACATTATTAGGAAACACTCCATAAATTTTCATTGTTATGCAGATGATACCCAATTATATTTATCAATCAAGCCGGATGAAACCAATCATTTAGTTAAACTTCAAGCATGCCTCAAGGACATAAAAACCTGGATGACCAGCAACTTTCTGATGTTAAACTCAGACAAAACTGAAGTTATTGTTCTTGGTCCCGAACAGCTCCAAAACATATTATCTAAAGACATAGTTACTCTAGATGGCATTGCCCTGGCCTCCAATACCACTGTAAGGAATCTTGGAGTTATCTTTGATCAGGATTTGTCCTTCAATTCCCACATAAAACAAACTTCTAGGACTGCCTTTTTTCACCTACGTAACACTGCAAAAATCAGGCACACCCTGTCTCAAAAAGATGCAGAAAAACTAGTCCATGCATTTGTTATGTCTAGGCTGGATTATTGCAACTCCCTATTATCAGGCTGCCCCAATAAGTCCTTTAAAACTCTCCAGTTGATCCAAAATGCTGCGGCACATTTACTGACAAGAACCAGGAAAAGAGATCATATTTCTCCCATATTAGCTTCTCTACAGTGGCTCCTTGTAAAATCCAGAATAGAATTTAAAATCCCCACTAGAGCACTTGTTGTTTGTTATGATATGGCGCTATATAAATAAAATTGAATTGAGACATCAAATTGAAGAATTGGAAGATATTTTGGATGTTACTTATTCCTTTTTGTGTGAAGTGAGAAGCATGCGGAGTGGGCTGTGAGTGCTGTGCTTACCTGAGCTCTGTGCTGTCTGCAAGAGAGATGGCAGGCTTTCTCACTGCACTGCTGCACGCCTGGTTGTTACTGCAGACACAAAAACACAAGTAAATAAGCGCGTCATTTTAGTGGTTTATTTGAAAAACATGAGCCAGTCTATGCATACATACAATCAAATAAAATACAGCCGAGAATACAAAATTCTATGTGACCAAAATATAGATGATAACATACACAACCAGACCCTCATTCTTAATGTGATGCCTTTTTCATGCTTTTTGTATAACCAGCCATGACCTGCAAAACACCATGTGTGTGTTTGCCTGATTGGCTTGGTTACACTGCTTTGCTGTGCAGCAAAGCAGTGATAAGCCAGGCTGTGCCATGATGCCTCAGAGCAGCTTATGTAACAACAAAGAAGCGCTGGATCCAAACGGAGGCTGACACTAGCAGCAACAAAGCTGACTTGAAGGAGCTGCTGCCGCACCGTGTCCTCATCGGAGGGTGTGAGGTGCGCAACACAGACGGTGGGTTTCCTGTATTCCTGCATCTCTCTCTCTTTTAATGTCTTTCTGTGTCTTTCTATCCCCACAAACCTCCTCTCACTCGAGTGAGTGCCCCTTACCGTACAGAGGAGATGGAGGATTTGGGAGGAAACAAGTGGATGTCTTAAGGGACCAGAGTTTCAAACATGGGAGAATTTTGATCTTGTGTGCAAGAAAGAAACTTTGACTCTTTCAGGGCTTGAACCTATGACCTTTCAGTAACATGACAATCATCAGGCCACCCTGCTGCCTATGAAAGATTATAATAATAGCACTTTTACCTTGTATTACAGCCCCCTTCCTTACTTTATTGCCACAGGCCCTCGCCCAAGGAGGAATCAAATTTATAAAAAGATATGAGGAACTGTTTTGCACTTCTCTGAGGTGTTGACTGCCCTGTCTATTCCTCTGGCTTTGCTTGCCCTTTGTGTCCCTTTCTTTTACCCTCTATTGTAAACACATGAGCAGCAGAAAGTCTGTAGTCAATTCAATTCAATTTGCTGACAATATTGCCAAAGCGTCAGGTAATAACGAAATGAAAACAATAATAATAATAATAATAATAATAGTCTTATCAAGCAAATCTAAGGTGAAAGTGACACTGCAGCATTGTTGTTTGTATTAAAAAAGAGGAACCTGGCCTATGACCTATGATTTTCTTACAACCTGGCATTTTATTTTACCTGGCAGTTTTTTTTTAATCTATTGTACAGAAAAGTTTTTAATGACTCATACATCCCCAGCATATTCGGTGTGCTCTACTCACTCAATCTCCATGCTAAGCAGCTCCAGCAGTGCTGTGAAGATGCCCATGTCATAGAGCAGAAAGACACTGTGTCTGGACCAGTGGAGCACATCCACCTCTGTGTCACACTCATCAAACACTCCTGGGGAAAAAGAGAGCACAGTACACAAGAGGTGTGTTGTTAGATTGTTTTGTGTGCTATTTTTCATGTGTCCAATTTGTTTACTTTGGGGTTTTTCAGGTGATTGACTAAATGAATGCATATGAATGTCCATATATTCTCTCTCTCACAGAATAGGTGTTTTGACACTGTATAAATTATACTATATGTGAAATATGTTCTATTCCTCACACTAGTATAGTTAATATAAGTTAATATTATATGATCTGGTGTTGTGCATGCTGGCTCACTGTCACACTGTCACGGCCTATCCGACACTGGAATAGAACGAAGCCATTGTTAATTATGTAAGTAACACCTGTGCTTTTCCTACTGACAAGACAAAATGTACTGGGCCTACGCACCCTGAGCCAGGTAGAGGATGGCCCTGGCCACCTTCAGCCTCTTGTCTCTGTCCGTCACCTCCAGTGCGTCCAGCAGCCTCATCACATACGCCCTATGTTCCTCCACTGTCAGCTCGATCCACCTCCTGCCTCGAGCTGCAGAAAGGACAAGACAACACAGTGCGCAAGGTTATTTTCAGAAGCACTTTTTTCACTTTTTTTCTTAGACAATTCTGTGTAGGGTACTGCAACATGTGTCCACACTGTGCATTTTTTGGCCATTTGTCCTTTGTTAATAGGTGACAGAGTAGGAACAGACAGGAAACCCAGACAGAATGGTTATATGGTTTGCGTCTTAAAGTAACTGAACAGCGGAAGTTATGGGGTTAATGCTAAATACGAAACTTATGTTAAGCTGTGTAGCTAAATTCTAAACAGATGTTTACTATTTAGCTAAAATGCTAAGCCACTCTAACAGTAGCACAAGTGGAGAGTTATAAAGTTCACCAACATTAGCAAACTTTAGCCACCATAAGCTGGTTATACCAGACCAAGTATGGCTGCAGCAGCAAAAGCATTAATTGAGCAATTGTCATTTTGGGATTTTATAATTGTTACTGCTTAAATTATTTCGTTGTGTATGTGTAAGTTAACTGACAAAATGACAAAAAAAAATAGAACATTAAATTCTGTAATTGGCCAGTCTGACCACCTGAAGATTCTCTTTTCTATCAGTCATACTCGCTATTATACTCGCTATCATACTCGTTAGTTTACTGTAGCTACCATACTGTTAGCTTACTGTATTATCATATTTGTTAGCTTACTATAGTTATCATACCATTATCTTACCGTAGTTATCATACCATTAGCTTACTGTAGTTATCCTTGTTAGCTTACTGTAGTCATCATACTCATTATCTTTTCTATCAGTCACTGTACTTGTTATCATCTTTAAGATGAACACATCACAATGCGAACATCATAATTGCACTAGTGATAGACGACCCATAATGTACACCATAACATCCACGATAACAAACGCACCTGCTTATAGTTAGAACAGGGATCATTTTGCAGTGGTAAGTAGGATTTTGGCAGCGTCACATTAATGCTGCCAGAATTAAAGTCCCAGCCCTGTCTATTGTTTGCAAACTCTGAGACACTTTAAATTTATTGAGGTTACATCTTTGGGTCACTGGATGATACCCTAGAAAGCACCTG
>LKNJ01003190.1:10410-59250 GCA_002120245.1 Maccullochella peelii | reverse complement strand
AACCAATTATTGTAAAATTAAAGTATATTCACAATAAATACATATATGCAAACCAAGAAAAGATGAATGAACTAAAGAAAGGTGGTATACAATGTTTATTAATAATTAGTTATACTCATTACAAATACCAATAACAGTCACTCTTATCAACAGCATAAAACTTGGCAGCATAAAAGTGGGCCTGCCAAAATCCCACTCCCCACTGCAAAATGGTCCCTGTTGTTCCGGCCAGTGCAGTCGAGTAGANTTTGCAAACAATAGATACGGGTGGGGGGCTGAATTTTGGCAGTATAAATAATATAATAGGCCTACATAAATGTATTACTTGTAAACTATTAAGCATTCTAAGTGCTCTTGTAGTTTGTTATCGTGGATGTTATGGTGTACATTATGGGTCGTCTATCACTAGCGCAATTCTGATGTTCGCATTGCGATGTGTTCATCTAAATAATTATTAAAGTAAATACTTTATTTATGCCACAGTGTATCATGTACAGCAATGTTATTGAGAGCAACACTTCAATGCATAAAGACAACTTTCCAAGCTAACTGCAAGTCTGCATGTTCTACAACTTTCAGCCATTTTGGGGGACAGCCTCATTTATGCTCCAGTTTTTCCTCTGTATTTCCTGTAATGTTTTCTCTCACTCTTCACTTTCTGTATGTCATGTCATACCTTTCATGTCTCACGTGTAAATTATTTGAAATCAGGTGACTGCAAATCATTTTAGTCACACTGTTACCTTGATCTGGATATTCACAGTAATCACATTATAGTGTGTGTGTGTAAATATAGAGACTGCTGCTTTGATGGTCTGTGGTCTGTGATTAGTTTTTAACATTATGTTCAGGCCCACTGCATCAGCTCTGGAAATAGCTGAAAGCTAGCAAGTGTTGAAGCATACAGAGCTGTAATTAACAGAGTGGCGTCATGAGGAGAAACCAGAAGTTTATACGAGATATACACAATAAAGTAAGATTAACAGCACAAACTAAGCCTGACATAAAGAAAGACATTAAAATCAAACTACTACAAAAAACACAGGGTTAAAAGAAAAGCACGCCATCTCTGGCAAGGATTCAAGTCTATTTTTTTCACAGTTTAAGTCTATTTATAGACCCTTCATTTGATTACGCGGACAGTAGTGGACATTAAGCAGCATACTGTCTCCTCAAATCAAGAAAACAAAATTGCTTTCTAATTTCAGCGGTCCTGCAAAAAAAATCCTTTTCCTTAGTGAAGAGCTTAAATTAGACATGTTGTGATAATCACAGTGATTTAGACTGATTGGGAATTTATGGGTAGTGGTGGAAAACATTGATGAGCATGCACACAAAGAGCATAAGTCAAACAGGAAAACCACCCTCTGTCAACGAACATACAGTTCTCACTGAAGACACACTCAAATACACACACACACACACACACACACACACACACACACACACACACACACACACACACACACACACACACACACACTAATGAAAAGCCTGTGATGCAAAGAGGCAGCGCTGTGCTCTATCTCTATAAAACAGCAGCCAGAGAAGCTCTCATCTAATCCTGCTATTCATTACCACTGAGCTTGGAGAGGAGGTGACAGATGCAGAGGACAAATCTTGTCTCTAGACCAAATGGAAAGATGCTCTTTTGTTTACAATGTGTGCCACAGTGACTTGTGACCTTTATGGCCTGTTGCTTATTCTCAGAGTGATCTTTGTGGTATGTTAGACAATATCATCACCCCCACCTGTCTCTGTTGCAGCTGAATGCACCAAATACTAGAAGATTACACCAAATTATGATTCTTATTTTCTCTTTTTGGGAATACTTTACTTAGAATCAGCAATATTCAGACAAAAGCATGAAAACTTGACAAGACTATGATTCTAAATATCAGGTAACAAACATTGTATTTAAGCATGATGTCTTGTAAGACTGACAGTAATTCATGTTGGAAAAGCCGCTTTGTTCTTGGCAATCAAACACTAATCACATGGTAAGATGGGCCCTCCCATCTGCATCTGTGGGGATATTCATTCTTTGAACAGCTTAAAAGAGCAGAGCTTTGATGTGCCTGGTCATCCTCGCCTCACACAGGTCGGCTTAAAAGACCACAGCAGCACACTGAAGAACAACGCTGGCTTGTGTTGCACAGAGGTGAGACAACTGAGCTGAGCGGAGTTTTCCCTTTTACAGCTTTTGAGCAATGCAGGCCGGAGAGGTGAAATGGTTTCATGATCACTCTTACAACTCGGGTGATTTGGAGGAGTACAGAAAATCCATATACATGCTACGAAGAGCTATTAGTGCTAAGAAACAATACAGCAACAAAGAGTAACTATCAGGGCTCCAACACCAGAAACATGTGGGCTGGACTAGGAACTATTACAGACTACAAAACGAAAACCAGCCGTGCTGAGATAATGTCTGCATCTCTCCCAGATTAACTGAACACCTTTGTGCACGTTTTGAGAACAACTTCCTGGCTGAGGGGGTACCAAAGGCCCAGGACCCCTGCCCACTAGCAATATATCCAGGGCAGATGTGTGTAGATCCTTCAAAAGGACTAATCCACGCAAGGCACCTTGACCTGATGGCATCCCTGGCCGAGCTCTCGAGGTGTGTGCAGATCAACTGGCAGATGTCTTCACAGACATTTCAATCTCTCTCTGCTCCAGTCTGTAATCCCCACGTTTCAAGAAGACCACCATTGTCCCTGTCCCCAAAAAATCCAAAACCCTCTGCCTGAATGACTCCTGCCCAGTAACACTCACCTCCACCATCATGAAGTGCTTTGAGCGACTTGTCAAAATCTTCATCACTTCCTCCCTCCCTGACTCACTGGACCCACTGCAATTTGCATACAGGCCAAACAGATCAACGGACGACGCCATCACCCTAGCCCTCCACATGGCCCTCTCTCGCCTGGGCCGGAGGAACACATGTGAGAATGCTGTTCATTGACCATGGTTCAGCATTGAATACCACTGTGCCCTCCAAGCTCATCATCAAGCTCCGAGATCTGGGACTCAACACCGCCTGTGTGATTGCACCCTGAACTTCCTGACGGGCAGACCCCAGGCTGTGCAGAAAGGCAGAACCACAGACCCCAACCACCCCAGGAAACATAGCGCTCTACTGCTAGCAACATTAGCATTGTAGCTAAGGTTAAGTAAGGCTACAGCGGCAACAGGGGTTCCTGAGTGGTAAATGCTGCGCCAAAAAATGCTGACCTCTGTAATGTGAATACGCCTTTACTTTATCTATTTATTCATTTCACTTGCTGTTCCCTTCAACACACATTTTATCATGTGTGTACTAGAACATTTTGTTTAGTTAACCTTCACCATCTTACTTATGGACACTGTTATCAAGTACTATACTGGAGCCAGCAGGGGCATTCAGAGCTACACAAAAGGACTCCTCTGTTCGTTCAGTCAACAGCAGTCACACTGTTGGAGGAGCCATCAAGGTCTCTGTGATAAACAGCAACAAAAGGCAGCAGCTCCAGTCTACTGGCTGTACACCTCTTAGTGTTTGATATGGCACAGCAAAGTGCCAGAGTATTTGTGACCCCTATTTTGTGTCTCAAACACACTGCAGACAGCTCAGTTTTTACTCTCTCTTCCCAAGCCACTGATAGTGAGTTCAACAACACACCTGGTATCCTACAGCTAATCTAAACACATTAAGGGACATGCAAAAAGCAAATCCACAGCCATTTAACAGACTATATAATCTCTCACACACACACACACACACACACACACACACACAGTACCATGGCTCCTGAAGTCCTCCTCAAAGTAGTCTCTGTTCAGGGCAAACTCTGGCTCCTCTGTGTAACTGTAGAGCTCTGTGGACAGAAAACAGTACAGTAGAATTAGAGCTGAAACAATTAGTTAATTAATCGATCGACAATGAATCAACTACGTAGCAACTATTTTGCTAATCCATTAATCATTTAAGTAATTTTTCAAGCAAAAACTCTAATCACTCTCTGGCTGCAGGTATTTTTCAAAAATATTTTATAAAAAAAAAAAAAAAAATCAACAGATAATATAT
Source organism: Maccullochella peelii (assembly GCA_002120245.1). NCBI lineage: Eukaryota > Metazoa > Chordata > Actinopteri > Centrarchiformes > Percichthyidae > Maccullochella > Maccullochella peelii. The sequence goes on along the minus strand of LKNJ01003190.1, from coordinate 55,181 downwards.
ATACACACACAAAATAATGGTTGGTGGCAGCCCTAAATAGAATAGAATAGTTGGAATACAATACAATAGTTAGAATAGAACAGTTGAACTAGAACAAAATACAGCAGTTAGAATAGAATAAAACCATTAGAACATAATATGATAGAAAAGAGCAGTTAGAATAGAACAGTTGGAACAGAATAGAATAGAGCAGTTAGAACAGAATAGAATAGAGCAGTTAGAACAGAATAGAATAGAGCAGTTAGAACAGAACAGTTGTAATAGAATAGAGCAGTTACAAAAATATGGACTAGAATAGAAACAGGAGACAGGCAAACTCCTGCGCTAAGCTACAAAAACAAAACAGACGAGCTCCTGTCGTCATTCCTCGACCCCAAGGTGCTGTCGCTAGAAGCCAGGGTGACTGTCTGTCTGTTTGTGCGTGTTTGCCAATGTGACTAACACTCTTGGCGAATTAGCTGCCGCTTGCCATCTATCGGGAGGACAATCATTTTGACTTTAAATCAATGTAGTTATTCAACGTTTCTCTCTGCACATCACCTGGCTCTGAGAAAAAAGTTGGTGCTGGAGAGGAGAGGAATCTGAATTAAACACTATACGACTAAAAGTACAATCAGAAACATCTATCAGCATAGTTGAATTCTGTTCTTCTGTAATTTATGCATCTTTTGGCATCTATAAACCAAGCTCCAAGTCACACAGGAGCTGTTAACAGATACACAGATGCTGGAACAATTTGTCAGTTTTGAATGTATAATCACAGTGCTTGAGATTATCCATAACATTAGTCACACAATGTGTCCTATGTCTCAAAAACATGTCAGGACCAGAAGATTTTGTTCTGTGCCTTCAGTAGTGTGTCAGCACTGTAACACTAACATACACCAGCTGAAGAAAACCTGAGGAATACAGATGCTGGATTATTGTTTTCCAATCAATTGCACATTGTAGTCTGTATGCTAAGTAGAAGCAGAGAGAAATAAGTCTGACTCGACATGAAAAGACAATTGGATAAAAGTTACTAAAAGCGCAAAAAGGACAAATTCAAGCAAGTTACCAGGCCAGACGTGTGTACACAAGAGTCTATAGACATGCTAGCCGTAAGCACAGTGGTGCTTGAGCTACATGCTAACGTCAGCATCCTAACATGCCCACAAAAACAATGCTAACATGCTGATACTAAGCAGGTATCATTTTTATGTTATAGTTTAGTTTAGCATGTTAGCATGCTAACATTTGCTAGGCTGATGGGAATGTCATTAGTTTTGCAGATACTAAACTAAAATATAGGATTCATCCTCTGGGGACCATGTCTGTACTGCGTGCCAATCCATCTAACTGTTGTTGAGATATTTCAGTCGGGACCAAAGTGGTGGACCGACCAATAGACCAACATTGCCGTCACTAGAGCCATACCGCTAGCAAGGCAAACAAATGACATCCACCCATCATGGGAAAACCAGATTTTAGTAAGCAGTATGTAGCAGACATGGTAGCAGAATCACAGAAAATGTTCTTAGGGTAAATAAATGCATTTAACCAGATCAAAGCTTTTGTGCATCAATTGCATTTAGTAAAATCACATGTCATTATAACAAAGAGTAAGCACACTGAATGCAGCGACTACTGTGTGAGAGAATCAAGCTTTTGTTGCAATTATCAGGGACGTAAAGGTTGATTTTCTAACCATTTTGAAGAGAAGTCTGGTGTTCTTGCAAGTTTAGTAGCTGCTCAGTGAGTCTTACCTGAAAGCTCAGCAGTCAGTGTGTCTGTGTCTCCGTACTCAAACTCCAGGTTGGGAGACTCCATGGAGCTCTGTGAAGAATGAAAACACACATGAGCATATACATTATAGTACGACGCTGAAGTCAGATAATCACAGATGTCCTGACACCCACATGCAAACAGATACTCAAACATACTGTAGGCTATTCACATTCTGCAACACCCACCACTGCTCTCTACTCCATTTGCGGTCACATACGCACACACTTCAACTCCTCACATCACCCACACACATACACACACACTCTTCAGGCTCGTTCACAGTTTTGCCTCATCGTGTGTATTTTCGATACAGTGTTGTTTTGATTGGCTGCTAAATCCAGGCAGCGTTGATTAGTTATTCACATTTTTTTTTCCTCACAGCTCTTATCCAGAGCCAGTCACAATTACAGATGCTCTCCATGGGCTCACACACAGCTACTGCTTTAATCAGTTTGATTGAACAGTTGGATGATCTCCCTAACAAAGTAGCTCATCCAGATGCTAGGGTGGAGCAATAAACTGCAGTGAGGAAGAAGTGAGCAAAGAGTCGACATGGCCCCTGTTTCACAGCAGATTAGCTGCTGTACCCAGCCGGGGGTCTCTCTTGGCTCTGACTTTAGCCTCACCCTGTGATTAGCACGTGCCCACGACACAGACTGCACACATTAAGTTTCTATGAACGCCCTCATTGGCTACATGCGATCACACACATTTTTGATGCAACCTGTAAGTCTAAAATGAAATATAAAATACAACTACTGGACGGATTGCCATGAAGTCTTGTACAGCCATTTATGGTCCCCAGAGGATGAATCCTACTGACTTTTTCGTCCCGTGACTTTTCCTCCAGCACCGCCCAAGAGGTTGACATTTGTGGTTTGGAGTGAAATGTCTTGACAACTACATTCACGTCCTCCTCAGGATGAAATGTTATAACTTTGGTGTGTTAGCATGTCAGCATTGTCATTGTGAGCATGCTGATGTTAGCATTTAGCTCAAGGCAGACAAGCTCACTTAGAGACTCACATTCTCAGTACTGTGAAACAGGCAGTACAGAAGGACTTAATAAAACCTTGATAGTCTAATATGTAACATCTAAACAGAGTGGTAAACGGTTCATGTATAATGATAACATACACTATCAAGATATTCAGAACCTTTATAAAATGAAACCTGTTTATGATTAACTCCTGGCACAAATAGAAGCGTAATAGTAGTAAGAGAATTAGCCTGGTGACTGGAACATTCTTGGTTTTTATCTCTTTATCTTTTGGGTGGGGGATTTGAACTGATGACATTTCCCTACAGAGTGATTAAAGATTCATTTTAAGTTAATGAGAATTAAAAAAAAAAAAAAAAACTCCTGGCAGCACTGGAAGTCTCCAAGCTGCAAGTGTTAGATGTGTTTAACCCTGTGAAAACTGCCCCAGGGCCAGGACTGTAAATAAGGATGTGCTCCTCTGAGTCAGCTATCCTGGTTAAACAACTCTGTGTGCTGTCACGTAACTGTCTCCTATAAATACCTGCTGCAACCCAGTCAGCATGAACTGAAATACACAGGACATCAACTGGAAGTTTGTTTATGACACTGAGCCAATGCAATGAGATTTGATATCATTACTGCACTTGTAAACCAGGAAATGAGAACCACTTGGGAGCACAGATGATTCAACAAAATTACCCATAACTCTTGAGCACGAGTGAAGAAAACCTGTGGGTCTTTGTGACCAGGTGCTGCCTCACTGTCACTTTTATCATCTGCAACAAGCTCTGAAAATCATCACGAAATCCATTTAAGTGGCATTTTATTTTGGAGGTGTCCAACTCCAACTTGTCCAACTTGGAAATGTGGAAGTATAGGGCAGCCTTGCACCATGATGTCACTTACAATCATGATCACTGCAGCCAATGAGTCCATGGAACAGCTATCCGCTGACAAAAGATCCATGATGAAGTTCCCTTTTGACTAGTTGAAACAATCAACACACATTTAATTGATGTATCTTAATCTTTAGTCTCCTCTTCAGTCCATTAAGCTTCCTACACTACACATAAATGTGGAAATCGTAATATCACCATTATGTTATGTCGTACACGTGCTGGAGGAAAAGTCCCCTGACCTTTCTTGCTTGTTATATCAGCAGAAATTAATTATAATAATAATCTTGTGGTCAAATTATAAACTATTTATAATCACATGATGTACATTATTTTCACACCATCTGCTTCTCTGTACAGAATGAATCCGTGCTCAATATGAAGGAAATTAAACTCACTGTAAAATGTGAAATCTTTTGATCAAGTACAATCAATGCCAATTAAGAATCAGTAATGCAGAGTTTTAACAACACGCTCTATTAAAAGGCCCACTTTCATCAAGTGTACTCTGCCACTGCAGGAACAGCCTGAGATACACAGTAGCTATTACAGACTTGTCGTATGATATCATCTGTGCTGCAGGCGGCTATTCCAACGCCAACACTCATCCACTGCTGCCAATGCACAATCCCTTCCCGTTTATCCTGCTGTCTGATGGTTCAGTTTGTTCAAAAATAGAGCTGACTCCAGTCATTATTTCCATTATTGACTAATGTCTTGATTATTTTTTTTGATTAATTTATGAGTTGTTTAGTCTATAAAATGAAAATTGACAATTGTGAAAAACGCACATCACAATTTCTCAGAGCCCAAGGGGACATCTTCAAATTTCTTGTCTTGTCAAACCAACAGACCATCAAACACACATCTTTTGTCCATTATAGCATTCTTTTTATTTTCAAAACAAAATAGCAAACAATGACGATCAGGGTTATCTCGGCTTGTACCTGGAGACTTAAAATCTATAACCGAAAGTCTACATTACAAACGTGGAGTGCGTGGAGTTTGAAAGTCATGGGTATTTACCAGGCAGAGAGGGTCTAATGAAAAGACGCTAATGGTGGCATTATGGGAGTTGTAGGATCTAGTATTGTTGGAGCTTGACCCATACTACCAACTACAAGTTACGATAGCTCAACTGAATTACCTTTTAAGTATTTCTTCTCAAAGAAGTCCTGTTATTTGAAAAAGAAACTGTCTGACCAACAGTATAATGATATGTGAGGCTGCAACTTCTTTTTGATTAACTGATTAACCATTTATTCTTCTATATGCCAGATAATTGTGAAAATTGGCCATCACAATTTGTCAGGTGACGTCTTCAAATCTCCAATTATATAAAAGAGAGAAAAGCAGCAAATCCTCACATTTGATCAAATGGAACCCACTATTTTATTTGACCTTTCTGCATAAAAAACGACTTTTAAATGATTTATTATCAAAATGGTTTTCTGTCTATCAACTCATCCATTAACCAACTATCAGTAATGATATAAAAGTGAGAAAAGCAGCTAATCCTCACATTTGAGAAGCTGGAACCAGAGAATGTTTGACAACTTTGCTTGATTTATCAACTTAAACACGAGTACAAGGTTATCAAAGTTTAATTACTTTTACGTTAATTGATTAATCAAACAAGCAGCCTCATGTACCATCCATCCGGTGAAGAGCCTACGGTCACCCAGGGACACACTGAAGTGGCCGCTCTTTCCAAACCCAACTGAGATGTTTCTTTAATTCCCGTGAGCATCAACAAAGACAACCCCACCTGTCTCTCTCTCTGTGCTTCTACTGCTCCATCTCGCCTTCATTTTCTCACCCGGTCTCCCTCACCATCTCTCCCTCCAGTCTCCCCTCTCCGCCGCCAGCTGATACTGAAAGCCGTCCTCGCTCCAAACTGGCACAGCGTATGCGCTCCCACACTCTGCACCACGTCGGTGTGCAAACACTGGGCACAGTGTCAAGGCAGGCCACCCCCACTCCTACCAACATATGCCACATAGACGGAGAAGAGATGGCTGCTCTGCCCAGCACAAATGACATACTACAATGACATACATGAAGGAATCAGATTTGAGGTTAACGCAACAGACAGACACTGGAGCCCAGTTCTAGTGCAGTGAACAGGGAACGGGGAGCATCAACATCAACGCATGGCTTTGACGTTAAGTGCTTTCAACGTCCATTTCACCCACCCACACACACACACACACACACACACACACACACACACACCATCAACAAGCTGTCGTCCCAGAATCCAACAGCTATGAGATGAATATGCTCCAATTCCCTCAAAACCATTCACTGTGCTCATACAGGAACACACACACGTCAAGGGTGACTGGATTTTGGCCTGAACGACAGCTTTGACTGCTTAACTTCCTCATCATCAGACTGAACACGAGCCATGCTGCTTTCAATGTTTAGAAAAGCAGACTAGACTTACTGGTTAAACTGGATCTGTAGGAGTTTCTCAGCCTCTTTAGTCTATAAAATGTCAGAAAGTAGTCACAATAAGCCCAAAGTTACATCTTCAGATTGTTTGTTTTGTCTGACCAACAGTCCAAAGCCCAAAGATCTTCGTGGCATTTTTGCTTGAAAAATGGCTTAAACAATAATATAATTAATAAAAAGCGTTGCCCATTAATTTTCTTTCGATTGACTAAATCCATAAGTCATTTCACCTCCAAAATATTGTCAATTGAGCACTTCGCAAAGGCATTAGTAGCAAGTCATCCAACAGAAAAGGGTTAGGGTTCCAGGTTCTCAAATGTGAGGATTTGATGCTTTTCTTTGTCATATAAAATATTAAATTGGATCTTTTGTGTTTGGACTGCTGGTCTAATAAAATGAGCAATGTGAAGCAGTCACGCTGGGCTCCAAATAAAATAATAATGGGCATTTTTCACTATTTTCCGTCATGTTATAGACAAAATGATTAATTGATGAATCGAGAAAACAGTTTGCAGCTTAATCAATAATGAAAAAAGTGTTATTTGCTGCCAAAAGTCAAGCACAGTAATTGCTTTTTAAAGAAGCATATCATGCTTTTAAATATATAAATGTAAGTGTAGGGCTAGAGCTTGTCATTATAACTTAATGTTACTTTTTTGAAGAAGAATAATTCATTTGATGTGTTAGCGATAACATGTTTGAAAGAATGACAAATGCCCATCACATGTTACCACAGGCCAAAGTAAAGTCTTAAATTGGTCACTTAAACCCATGTATAATGATATGAAATAATAACCGGTGTGCCTTTATGAAGCCGCAACCTGCAAACGTTTACTATTGGTAGGCCACTTGATGAATTACTTTAAAGACTAGTAGAATATCAAAATGATATAATGACACCGATTTTATTTTAGCCAACAAATCAATGAACTGAAGGAGACAGGCCAATGTCAACTATGGGGATAAGGAAATTATAATTTATAGGATAATTACCAAAAGAGAGTGGAAATCCATAACTATTAAATCAACATTATACTCAGATTTGTTTGGTAGTGGTGGTGTGGTCCTGGCAGCAGCAGTCACATTTCACCACCTGCATTCTCCACGTTGAGCACCGCTGTAGGATTAGGCTACTGCTGGGTTATTTATAGGAGTCGGTTGCCAAAATAACACCTCGGTGTCTATCTGCCTGCCTGTCTGTCTGTCTGTCTGCATGCATTCATGCTTTCGAGCCAAGACAGCGACTGGCTGCATGGAAAGGGCATTCAGAAAGCTCCCCAGCAACAAAACACAGATACAGACACACAGACACACACACACACACACACACACACACACACACACACACACACACACACACACACACACACACACACAATCTCCAGTGAGCTCCTATGCCATAAGCTGTAGTAGCCGACTGTACACCAACACCTCTCCGATTTACCTCCGACTCCTTCTGCTGATCCTTGAACACATCTTTCTCTTTCGGCCTCTGTCTGTCGCCGTTATCGTTAAGGTTATTAATGATAGGTACCTCCATGTCCTCTGCCTGCATCTTTGTCGGTCGGCTCACTTCTTCCTCCGCGGATAGTGCATACCGGTCCGGCGGTAGAGCTGAGACTGCACCGCACCAGGAGGAGCACCGGCTCCGGAGCACAAGTTAAAGATCTCCTCCTCCTCCTCCTCCTCCTCCTGCTGGTTCGCTGTCGCTGTGCGCCCAGAGAGGGCGGGTTAGAGAGTCATCATGACAGCAGAGCAGCATCAGCTGACCACATGAAAGTAAAACGACGTGGGTTGATGGTTGAAGATGTTAAAGGTCTGATAAAAGTCATATCAAAATAAGGGCCAGGGTTAAATACTCGTAACTCTAAAAGATGTCAACTTGAAGATACCCAGATTTGGCCTGACAGCGTTCTCTAAAAAAAGATCCTCTAAATATCAAAATGGCAATCCTATAAATATGTTAGAAAGATATACAGATGTAGGCTTTAGGACTATAAAAGTAGATGAAAATAGACTTACATGAGTACCACACAACCATTTTAAATTCCTGATTTACTTTAAGTGCAGTCAAGGTGTGTAAATGAATGTTAATCATTGTCACAGACCATAAATAAAAGCTAAAAAGATGTAAATACTGCACTCCATCTAAAGGGCACAGGAAAAACACACTATCTACAAAATCTGTTCTCTTTCTTCACCAGCTTTCTTGTCTGTTTAAACTTATGAGCTAGTTTAATACATTAATATAGAATTCAGTACATTTGAATATGTGATTAAAAGGTAGCTTTAACCACCAGTCCGGTTGACACTTACTGCTACTCTGCTAAGCTAGGCTAATTAGCTTTTAGCAGGACTTGTTTATCCGGTGTTATTTTTTTCTGCATTAAGATTACATTTAGCTATTGCCTTATTTATATTGGATTACAAACTCAATTACTCCTATGTTAAAGCATCAAAATGCATTTTTCAATTACAGGAAACAGGTAGGAAAGAGTGGGTAAATTAGCTTTAGCTAAGGCTATCTAGCCTTAACTAGCCGGAGTGCAGTTTGGTTTTTACCTTTGTTTTGTAGCTCTTGCTAGTTTTACATGCTGTTTTTCCCCCCCGAAATGGCCCTTTTCTATGACATACTACTTTTCATACACCTAAAACAGAGGTGTAACATTATGGTCTTAACTCAATTTTGACCAAAGTGCAACTGCATTTTGGCTTTGTAGGGCAGCATGGTCGGGTACCTGCTTTAGATGCTGATAGAAAAATACCAACCACCCAAATTTACCAGCTTTGACTGATGGATGTTGTTTCCCACCAGCTGTGTCAAACTAAATTAACATAAAACAAGATTTTCTCTATGGTAATAAAATGTCTGGTAACACAATCTGTTGTCAGGGGTCCAGATCAGTTCTGTGTCTGCATCCTAATTTGTGAGACTACTCCAGTTTAAATGTTAGATGGAGGTGGGGGTACCCCTGCAGCCACTTCACCTCCTGGCACCCTCCCTTAAGCCTTACTTGAATTATTGATATGTGGAGGGGTTGGTGTGTAGGTTGCCAAACACTCCTACCTACAAACACACAACTGTGAGTGTGAAAACCACTTAAGATGACATGATTGGATGGCAGCAGGGCAACCGGGATGGGGGGGGGGTCATGATTAAATTAAATTATTCACTGCTGGGTTGTATCAATTTAGACTCAGGTCTGACAAAGCTATACATCCAATAAAACAGATCATTTAGAAAGACATCATTGATATGCTGTGGATGAATTTCACTGGCAGCTACAATGAAAAATGAATAATTCAAAAGTGTAAACCAACAGGACATCAAGAAAGTAGAAAAGTTGTATTTGATAGACTAAAAATTAAAAGTAAAAAATGTTTGTTTGGTGATGACATTTATTTTGCGGTGCACTACAAGGTAACCATTAACAATACAGTTTTTCAAGGAGATAGAGATTTTGCAAGAAAAAGAACAATTTTCTAACTACTCCTATATGATAAGTGTAAAATAAATCAGAAAATGTATATTTCTTTGTTTTTTTTTTTTTTTTTACTTTCAAGGGGTACTCCAGCGATTTAGTAGTGCACTTCCAAAAAGTGGTCAAAATTAAAGCAGCAGGAGTCAAGATATCCTGACGTTTAGTCCCTTTATGGGTCAAGCTTCAAAAACATTGGATCCTACAATTCCCATGATGCTACTTGATACCTTCCCATTATAAATTTGTAGTCTCCAAGCCCCAGCTGAAATAACCCTTGTGACATTATCAGGGTTATTTTCTCAGACTAAAGGTAGCTCCTCCAGGTCTACAGAAGACATTATGCAATTATTTTCATAGGTCAATGAAGCCTCTAAAGCTTTTGCAGGAATTCTTATTTAAAAAAAACTAAACATTTCCTTAAAATCCTGTTTAAAAATCTACAGATAAGATTATTTAAATGGAAGAAATTTTCAGAAACTGAAAATACTTTTATCTATACCTAAAAATGTTTGTCAAAGCTGCTTCTTAGGTTTTAAATTTTTGAGTTTTTAAAAGGGGAAGAAACATGTCAGGAGAGAACAGAGAAGTGCTGACTTTTTGTAAATCTAAATGACACGATGACATCTTATTCTATATCTGTCCTAACTAGCCCTTTAATTCTGTGATGCAGATTTGTGCGTCAAGAATAAATAAGGGCCCAAAGCCAGCTGAACACTGTCAGAGATGTCCCTGTGTGATCGCTGCTGGCTCAGATGAGATCACTGTGGTTCTGACAGACTTCAGCAGCTGCACACATGGGCTCCCCTTCCCCCAACACACATAAACACAACTACTCTGAAATCAATCCACCATGAAAACAGACTGGAACACACATCAAACAGATAAGGTGATTACGTGTTGAAAAGGTGTTTGTAGAAATCAAGGAGATGCACACAAAATGGTTACAATTTTTACAGCTTTATTCATTAAGATTACAGAAATTTTTAAATTATTGCTCATCTACCATTATCACTTGCAATATTTAAACATAGGTTTTTTTTTTCTTTATTTGACAACTTAAAACATGTTTGAGAATTTTGCCAGTTTGCACTGTATGAGGATTTACAACAATAAATACAGGAGTCGATTCTTCTTTTACCTTCCTATACTTTTAAAGGTTGTCATATCTGTATATAGTATGTATATACATATACGATGCTGGTGTCGTCCCCTGCCCACCCATGTGTTGGTCAGCTTACGGCTGACAAATTTTTTTTTTTTAAATGGTTTCTTCCCCTAACACACAGGCTAGGATCCTGAGGCAGCTGTTAAGGAAACAACCATGGCCTACGAAAAAAGGATGTGTACAAACACAGAAAGACATTTAGACACACACACGTCATCATCTATAATAACCTCAGCTTGCCCTCAAAATGTCACACACTCTTTAACACACATTCATACTTACAAAAGGGGAAAAAATAAGACTTGAGACAACAGGTTTAAGAAGTACAGACAACAGGTCACACTACTTTAAGAGGGGATTCTCAACAGCACGAGGAGACAGAGAAATGCACACATTGGCAGGAACAATGCAACACTGAGGTCGCATGGGCTGTGACACAGTGTAGGATCTTATCATTACATAGCGGCATATGGGCATACACTAGGTTTATCCCAGAGGTTCCTACATTTAAAATGTTAATTTCTTTAGACTTTAATACAAATTTAACAGGAATAGTTTGGCATTTTGGGAGATACCCTTATATTCGCTTTCTTGTCAAGAGTTAGATGAGAAGATTGACACCCCTCTCAAGTCTGTACAGTAAAGATGTAGCTGGGGCCAGCTACCAGATAGCTTAGCTTAGCTTAGCATAAAGACTGGAGGCAGGGGAAAACAGCTAGCATGGCTCCCTCCAAAGGTAACATCCACCTACCAGCACATTTAAATCTCACTAACTAACAGCTTATGTCGGTTTTATGTCATTTGTACAAAAACCGAGCTTCAGAGGTGCTGGTACTTGGACTTTGTTACCTTTATGCTAACATAAGCTAAACCAGCTGCTGGCTCCAGTAATGTATTAATCGTGTAGACAGTGGTATCAATTTTTTTAACTCTCAGCAAGTAGGCCTAAACGTATTTCCCAAAATGTCTAACTATTCCTTTAAAGACTTTAGTTGGTATTAAATATTATGTACAGTGATGAGATTACTCATGTCACAAAAACAGAATTGCATGAAATATGTAGGCATATTTGTATTTATTCAACTGGTAAATAAAGCTTTTTGTGCCATTTCCTAGTGTTGGAAAGCTGTAAAATGATCACATTCATTTTCCATATGAAGTACAGCAAATTTTCAGACCTGCATTTGATTCCTCTCTGTGAGAGTTGAGCTGGAAGCATCACTCAGCAGGTTAGCAGAGAATCTGATTGGATCAGGTGCAGAGCCGGTATAGCGGGGGTGCACTTGGCTGTCAGGTGAAATGACTGTCAGGACTTTCTAATTTCCACCGTCGGGTCAGCTGGGGATGAGCTGCCGAGGATGATGACTGTGCACCTCATTATCCCGGGAGAATCTAAGCCTTTTAGGTGGGGAAGAAGAAACTAAAATATATCAGGGATAGCACACCAAGTTTGGAGATCTTTAAAAAAAAAAAAAAAAAAAAAAAAAGGTGAAACATCCCATTAATTTGCAGAGAAGGTAAATGGGTTTCTTGCATGGAAAGAAAATAAATCATGTTGGAATGCAGATCCCAGATTGTATTTTTTACACTGCACCCCTTGACTATATCTGTGAGTACCAAAGAGTTGTGGTGTGTATGCCAAGTACAGTAAGTCTTAACAGCACCATACTTTTCAATGAGGACCTGATTAAAACATATCTGCTTAAGTACCGGCCTGTCAGCAACTTGCTGCACATTTGGTATCTCTGTAAATATTTTCTGTCACAGTATTCAAAATGAGGGTTTAAGTACATTTATTACACTTATCATTAGAACATTTAATTGCTTATCTTTATGACATGTTGATTTTTTTCCAAAAAGTAATGATATTAGATGGTGCAGGAGAGAAAAAGATAGAAAATCTTAATTTCAATATAAATATCTAAATATACAGTATTCCATGATCTGACAACCTGCCATGCTTCTAATACAGTATAGTCATTCTTGGTAAAGGGAAAGACAAAATGAAAAGGTTAGCTCTCACTAGCTTGAAATACTTTTCATTACTTCAACACTGGCGCCATGTGAGCAGCTGGAAGCCGAGAAAGAAGCAGCCAATGAGATGGTTTCACTGTGGCTTTGAGTGACAGGTGGGAAGAACCGGTCACCATCCAGTCATACTAAAAAAACGACAAACTACAGGCTGATCCGAGGGATAGAATGCATAAAAAAAACTGTTTAAAAACAGACAATGGTGTATCTCAATAAAACGATCAAATAAAAGACATATGATTGGACCCTGAGATCCCACCAACCCCCTCCCACTAGGTCTAACCCCGCCCATGCAATATTACACAAGAGAAAAACAAAAACATGATCGCGAGTAGAAAAGAAAAGACAACAACAAAAAAAGGACAGGAAATAAATGTCTGTCGCTAAATCTTCAAAGGTCATCTTCATTCACACAGATTTTTTTAATCAAGTTTTTTTTTTTATATAGTATATATCCTTTTAGCATCAATAATTTCATCTTTAATAGTTAAACAATAAAAGGTCTGGCAATGGGAAGGGAGGATGGAGGATGGACATACAACTCGACACACAAATGAGCGCCTAAAGAGAAAGAGATAATGGTGGTGAAATGACGAGTGGAAGGGAAGGAAAACATTTCCCAGGAGATGGCGTCGGGGAGCTAGCTAATGGCAGAGTTAGGGTTAACGTTATTTTCGAGCGTGAATAAATAAAATGACTGCCATAAGCGCAGGGAAAGCCACCTCCCTCTGCCCCCCTTCCCCCAAATATAAAGCAGGTGTGTTGACTATTCTGTCTGCCCTTCCTTCTGTCCTCCTCATCCTCCTCTCCCTCTATGAGTCTGTGCGATGCATGGAGTGTTTGGATTTCTTCAGTCCAACCCCAACACTGGTTTAATACCTAAAGGAAAAAACGAGAAAGCACAGAATTTAGGATGATAGTTACTGTAAACATAAAGGTGAGGCAGCAACAAGACACTCAACTCTTTATGGCTTTATGGAAAAGGAATAAGAGTCTACAGCCATGCTAGCAGCTCTGAGAGGCTGTACAGGTAAATGCTAACAATGACAATCCTTACGATGACAATGCTAACATGCTTATGTTTAGCAGATATAATGTTCACCATCTTAGTTTAGTGTGTTAGCATGCTAACACTTGCTAATCAGGACTAAGCACGAAGTACAGCTGAGGCTGATGGGAAGGTCATACGTTTAGCAGCTAAATCAAAGTATTGGACAAACTGAAATGATTTTCAAGGCAGTCCGTCCAATAGTTGTGGAGACATTTCACTCAAAACCACAAATGTGAACCTCATGGTTGGTTCAGTACTCCAAGCACTGGAGTGCTTCAGCCTTCTCAACCAACAAAAGCTCATTACAGATCTCAGTTGAATCTCAGATTTTTAGTTCTTTACTGTAGTTACTTGCAAATATTCAACTTGGGATTTTAAAAGGATTCAAATTAAACAAATTCGATACAAATAAAATTCAACAAATCCCAATCATTTACGTACAGAACTCAAACTTGACCGTTTCCTTTATAGGATTATGTCTTGAACCACCTACTGGCCTACCAAAATAAGAATGGCGTGTTGAAGTGCTTTCATACCTATAGTAGTTTGGCTTAAAGGGCCCGTTCTTGTTCAAGCCCAGATACTTGGCCTGCTCATCACTCAGCTCTGTAAGATGTGCGTCAAACGTGGGGAGATGTAAGCTGGCCACATACTCATCTGGAGGGCAGAGAGAGAGAGAAAGGAAGAATATGTTAACATTCACCAGGCGTCTGTGGTTGATTAATCATTCAAATGAGAGAAGGAAGGGAAGTAGTAAGGGAGACTCTAGGAATTACCACCTCACTGTCTTCTATCTTCCTCCCCATCTTTCTTTGTGTCTACTTCCTTCTGTCCTCATCTCAGCCCTTCCTCTCATTCCTCTCTATCAGTGTGTGCTGTGGCACCAGCAGCAGCCATCACTGACAGGGTGACCTACATTTGGCTACGTACGCGCTCCTGCTCTCATGCGCCAATGGGAAGTGGAGAAATGTGATTGGGCCACACTGCAGACATGCTGTGGGCTGTATGCACGCACACATATGTGCACAGACACACAGGACTTATTCTAGTGTGAATGATGTGCGTCTATAGCGAGACAACTCTGGACTGAACAGATGAGACTGTGTTGTCTATGGAGATGAATGCGATATGCCTGCAGGCTTTCTGCTAGGGCAAAAATAAACTCTCTGTAATCACTTCCTGTCCGTCTCTTTGCTTGGTGGCTACTTACGTACCAAACAGGTTTGTTTTTTTCCTGCCTCGCTTGGTGCCTTACTGTGTTTGTTATCCAATAGGCATTTGTCCTTCTACTTAGTGTATTTTTGTATTCTTGCATTCGTTTAACTTTTATCAAATTAACTAATTCTGAACTGACAAAAATCTTACCCATCTTCTTGGGCAGCAGGTAAACATCCTGTTTGTAGCGTCCCTCTGGGGCATTGTACAGCTCTATCAGAGCCAGAGCCTGGGCAGAGAACACAAACATTACTCACATACACACAAATGCAACAGCGTCTTGTTTCCACATCTGCATTAGTTATAAACCGAAACAGAGCGAGAGCAGTGCCCAAAACCTAAAATACAAAATAAAACCTGCACAATGTAAATACCTGGGTAGTGGCGGTGATGGAGAGCACGAAAGTGGGCACAGTGGAACAGCTGAGGTTCAGCAGGCGACCCTGTGGAGGAAGAAAGAGCCATACGAGGTTAGAATACACGAGGCAAAAACACACATGGGTTCTTAGAAAAGCGAAATGTATTTTAGGGATAACTTAACTCAGGTCCCACATGATGAAAGTTAAATATTTAAAACTGCTTTTTAAAATCCCATCTGCGACCGTTTGTTTATCTCTCATCTTCATTCTGACGGTAAACTGTTGTTGCTGCTGTCTGAGATACTGCAGTGAGCGAATTTGAGAGATCCCAAGTGTTGCAGAAAATTAGGTAGTTAGTATGTAAAACTGAAACACTCTGTGGCTAGGAGGAGGGGGAACAGAGAAAGGTTGTATTGTAGATACAAGAAAACAAAAAAAACAAGAATAAAAACTGTTAATAAAGGTTTTAATGTCCAGTGCACGTTAAAAGAAAATCACATGACTCATTGAAACACACATCTTTAATTAGTGCCATCACTCCCATACTCTTAAGATGATGTGTGTGGAAGAAGCTTTGGTTTCTGTATCATCTTATTGTGCTGTTTTGACCCCTCAGTACTGTACACAAAGAGCCTCCGCTGCTCAGATTGTCTTGTCTGCCAAAACTTGTGTTTGTGGCCCATCTCGCTCTCGCTCTGCTTTAGCAAAGGAGCCAAATACAGATCATGAATTTGTTTAAATAAATGTGTGTAGTGTATAGTATCACATTGTAAAACAAAGTTATGAAACAAAGAGGAATGAAAAAATAGCTCCTCTAAATCTAAAATCTCTTTATTTCAGAGATACAGAGTGATTCTTTAAATAAATACCATTTTTGGAACACAACTCTATTTTGGATCAGAACTGTTGGAACAGCGAGCGAGAGTGGAGGCGGGAGAGGTGAGGTTGGTGGCTGAAACCCGCTCAAGATCAAACAGCAGCAGAGACACAGGCATCGATGAGCAGGCGGGTTGTCTTGTCTAGCCCTGTCACACTGCGCTCATTCTGTCGCAGCTTGTAACACACACACACACACACACACACACACACACACACACACACACACACACACCTCGTCTTAACCTGCAATGTGCATATGCGGGAGTGTGTGTGTATCTGCATGATCCCTCACACATTTTCTACAACTTAATTTGTTGGCGAATTTGCTTTTTAAAAAGGTGTTCAATTATTGAATGTGACTCAATGTCACTACAAGTAATGGCTGAAAAATATGCTTCACAAATACATTTATACAGTGACTGAGAACCTACAGCAGATAGCATCATATCATATCTGTGCAACTAATATGATAATATCCAACTTGAAAATTAAAGTTAGTGTGCCAGTGTGGGTGTACCTCAGCCAGCAGCACTATCCTCTTGCCATCAGGCCAGATGACATGGTCCACCTGAGAGCGCACTCTCTCCCAGGTCAGCTCAGGAGTCCGCAGGCTTGCCTACAGAGTGAGCACAACATCATCAGCAATTATTTGTTTTTGGTCGTATTTTTTTTTTTCCCCTCGTCTTCTCCCACTTCTTATTTCTGTTGGGCTGAGCTGTCACCCAAAACTCAGTACACGTGGTGTTTTCCAGGACTGAAGTACTTTAAGAAGTGAGTCACAACTTCCTCTAGTGTCTGAAGTACATCCTTCCTCTACTACTCATTCTGATTGCTGTCTTTTTTTTAAATCCTTCCATTCCTCTCATATTTTTTCTATTCCTAGCACTTCTGTCTCACTGTTTTATGGTCAGGAGAATACAATCAGTGCACTATGACCTTGTATGTATGTTAATGCTCCACTCACTATAAGATACTCTGCATGGGCACACGAGTTAATAGCCTAAAATTAAAGTCCTAGCCTAATAGCCTAAAATTCCACCCTAGTCCTTGTTAGCTTACTTCAGAACTAAGTGCTTCTAACATAAAGCAGCGGGATCTTAAGCTTCATTAAGGGAACCTGAAAGGTCAAAGTGGTAAAGGAAGTAAAATATGTAAATAGTTAAAAATGATTTATCAGGATAAAAAAAAGCTTTATTTTGGTTTTGATGGCTTGTTAGAGTCTACTAGCCTAATTCTGCGGCATTACTACGGCATTTTATGGACTGGGCCTTTTACTGCGACTCCACAAACTAAAAAAAAAGTCAGTTACCATGACAACACTGAACAATCGCTGCCCAAGGTCAGGCTTTTCAGACAGGAGGACACTCAACATGCTGTCACACGTAATTGAGAATTGCTGTGTTTTTGTTTAGCTGATTCTCGATTATGCTTCGATCTTCCTTCATGTCTCTTGGTTTGTTCGGTCTTTTCTTGTTGATCTGAGCCAGGCCTGTAAACCCGTGCCATTTTAACATTATCCCTGTTACATCACAAGTTTGTGCTAGTTGGTAACTGACCACATCGATCTCAGTGTTGGAGTGTCCCATGTTGCAGACAATGCAGCCGTTCTTCATGCGGTCGAGGTACTCTCTCACCACCACGTTCTTATTGCCTGACGGAGGGAAAGAGAAATGAGAAAGAGAGAGAGATAAGGACAAATGAAGAAAGAAAAAGACAACGAAAGTCTGTATCCATAATTTCAATTTAATTACTTCTTATCTCGCCATTTAGTGTACTTAATTAGGTCTGAAAATGTGATTTAGTCTGAGTGTTCCACCTGTCTGCGTAGTGCATCTTTAACGATCTGCACGTCTCTTATAGGACTTAGTAAACTTCCTAACAGCTCTGTTTATATATAGGTATGGTTACACTTTTGCAAACTGGGAACATGCCGAAGGATGACTCGAATTTAGCTGCGAAAGGATACAAATAATTTCATGCATGTTTTCCAAGCCGAGACATTTAAAAAAAAAAAAAAAAAAATCAACTGCAGCATTATTTATTCACCAGAAATACAACAAGCCTCAAGGCCTCTAATGAGTCGACCTTAATGGAGCTACCAGCGCATGACCTTATTAGTCATTTTATTTACTTTACAGCACTTTGTAACTTCATTAGGATAATCTTACGCAAATGCCATGTGTCTTCTTCTACCTTATTATCCTCTTATTATCTTTTCTGTTCAATTGCAGTCTCCATTAAGAGAGCTCTCCGCTTTAGGCCTGCCAGCAGCAACATCAGGTAATGAAGCAGAGAAACAAGTAATTCTCTGCTCCAATTAAATGTTCAGTACAACTCCCTGGCTGCTGAGCCGAGAGCTTGATTAGTAACTGTCAGCCACTGATGACGGTGACTGAATATGTGTCCAGTCGTCCTGAACAAACAGTGATGATTAGTCTGCAATCCAGTGATTATGATGCAGAGCTCCTTATAACTTTTTACTCAGCCAGCCAAAAAGGAATGAGAACCGAGAGACGGCGGCTGAACCAACCTGTGCAGGTGATGACGATGTCCACTTGTCTGATGACTTCGTTCAGTTTCACCAGCCTGAAGCCGTCCATGCTGTGATTGGGAGAAAGACAGTAAAGAGCGTGAGGACTAATGTGACGTGAACCGCAGCAGCAAGCCGTGAGAAGCCTCAACAAGCCGAGCCTTACCACGCCTGCAAGGCACAGATGGGGTCAATCTCTGTGACGTAGACGATGGAGCCCATTGCTTTGAGAGCAGCACAGCAGCCTTTTCCCACCTGAGGACATGGGACATTATCACACAGTACAACAGACAGACAAGCTATAGTGTTGTGTAGGTCAGTGGGTCGAGACGCTGCCACCATTTTGTGGTTTGATTTAAATTAGAGCACCCAAACCTAATCATGTACAATATATATTTATTATACTGTGATGTAGTAGGTCCCAAACTTTTTTTGTCTCACATACCCCCACAGTTCTGGCAGATGAACCCCCTGAAGTACCCCTTCTTCAACCATCATGTTCCAAATGTGTTCATTTGAACAGATTTTAAACTGTATGTTATTTCACACTATGAATTACATAAAAGTGGGTGTTAATGGATTTTCTTTTTTTCCATACAAGGGCACTCTCAGTGAAGAAGCGTCATGTATGAGCCTGTATGAGAATGAGAAAAACACCTTACCTCTCCGTATCCACACACCACCACCTGTTTGCCTCCAAACATGACATCAGTGGTCCTCTTCAGGCTGAGGACAGAAACAAATTATTTCACCAGCAGCCTAATATTTATTCTGACTGTCTGGAGCGGAGAGGAAGTGGGTGAGTGTAATTGCCCTGCAACACTAAATGCTCAAACAACAAACATGTTCTGTTATAATAATCCCTAATGAGGTTAAACAGGAGACCGTTTCATACCCGTCTAAGATGGACTCCCTGCAGCAGTAGAGGTTGTCAAACTTCTGCTTGGTCACCGAGTCGTTGACGTTCATGGCCGGAACACACAGCTTCCCTGCCTTGGACAGCTGGTACAACCTACATACACACACACACACACACACACACACACACACACACACACAGATTAAAAATTAAGCTATGCTCAGTGACAGAATAAAATACAACATAAATCATTTTTTATGCTTAGTGTTTAAGACAGATTTGGTTTTATCATGTATTAACACTGTTAACCTAACCCTACTTAACATTCTACTCTTATATATACAGCAATGCTGCAATGGTGTAATCACAGTACACTGTTAATGGTGGTAACATTTTCACCACTAGATGGCGAGGTTACCACACCAGAAACTGTACGAACTGTGTGAGTGTATGTCTGTGTGTTGGTGTGTGACTTTGTGCAAACATTTAAAATACAAAGAACTGGTTTTATCTGAAGCCACGTAACATTTTCAACCTTCACCAAAAACACTGCTCCAGACAACAACAAAGGCAGGGATGTGCTCATGTTGCTACCTTACCCACCTGTGCACACCGGTGACACTCTCCTCCACAATGCCCTTGATCTTCTTGAACATGTTGGGGTATTTTTTATAGATCCAGTGAGTCAGGTCGCCACCGTCGTCCAAGATCTGACGAACAACCAGAGACGAAGACGAGCAGACGAGAAGAGAGGAAGATTGAGAGAGGAATATTGGGTAAGGAAAAATAAAAAAGTAAGGTGTGAAAAAGACAGAGAAAATATTTTAATAACTTATTTCTGGAGTTCAGTCTCAGAGGTCTAACAAATGTTAAAGCACATTTTATTTTGTGCACCAAAAAGATCTAGTTGTCTGGTGAAAATAGCAGAAGTGTGTACCACCAACAGGCTCTGTAGGATGCAAAAAGTAAGTTTTATTTAGAATGTAGGTGTGCTACCATGTTGGGTTGCCAGCCTTCCACGTTGACACAGCGATCGATGCACCACCAGAAGTCATCCTCTGACTCACCCTTCCATGCAAATACGCTGAAACCTAGAGGAAGAAGACAGGAAGCGTTTTATGCATAGCAGACAGAAACAGAAAAATAATGAGTCTCCAGGAGGAGATGTGAGAGAGAGAGAGCATCTGAATATTTAAGACGGGAGAGAAGAAAAGGGCAGGGGTCACACACGGGAAACTCCTAGGACACACACACACACACACACACACACACACACACACACACACAGTCTCACCTCCCTCTGCCAGGGCAGCTGCCACTTCATTCTGGGTGGAGTAGATGTTGCAGGCTGCCCATCTGCATTGAGCCCCCAAAGCTGACAGGGTCTCCATCAGCACCTGAGGAGGACAGGAGAGAAGAGAAGGTCACATTTGACTTTTTGTTGTAGCTGCTGCAGTCAAACTGTATTATGTTTGGGCTGTGTGTGTGTGTTTTGCATTCCTACTCACAGCAGTCTGGGCAGTGATGTGGGTGCAGCCCACCACCTTGGCACCGGCGAGGGGTTTCTCCCCCTGGGCTCGCTTCCTCAGAGCCATCAGGGCTGGCATCTCTGAAAGAGGAGGAAACACACCAACCAACACATAAGTAGATCGAGGAATCAGCTGGATGGTTAAGGAATTCCATCATTTAATCCTTCTAATACTTCATCACTAATCCATCGACTCATCCAGCTGAAGGAGTAATTGATGCTAAGTGGTGTGTGTGTGTGTGTGTGTGTATATAGCCTGCAGGGTTCAGCTGAGGCTCTCTGCATGTTCTGTGAAATAATTAGGGAATGGTGTGAGTAATGTGGGTTTAGAAATGTTCTCACTTTAGTGGCAGATGACATATGGCCACCCAGCAATGTGGAGGAGGCAACACCACACACACCCCCACATCGACACCCCCCGCATCAAAACAGTTTTTGAATGTAGTATGTGCCCATGTTTGTATAAGTGTGTTTCCATCCACCTGTTTGTATTTTTGATTTACGTATATAAAAAAATAATAATATTCGCATCCCCATACGGGATGGAAACATGCATTTCATTCTTATTTTCTGGATATTCGGTTAAAATGTACGCTACATTTGGATGGAAACTTGGCTACTCCACCCCCTAAACCACCAAGTCCCCCCTTTTTAAAGTGAGTAGTCACGGTTTACCTTGCTCGGCAATCTCGATCTCTCTGCGTCCAAAGTCGGCCTGTTTGATGTTTTTGATGCAGAAGTCTCCGTTGCCCTTGGAGTTCTTCTGCTGTTTGTCCCGAGGCGACGTCTCATCGTCAGAGCTGTCCGTGTATGACGCCGCTAAAAAAGAAACGCATACATAGACAACGGTATTGTCAGTACACCGAAAGGTACAATGTGGTAAAATCTAAACGCTGTTTTGTTTGTCACAGGATTCTTTTAACAAAAAAAAGTTTTACTTTTCTACAGTCCAGACGCTCTTCTCACTCTCTGCTTAGCTGTTTTTGCTAAGACTTTGAACTGCCTTCTGCTACCCACAACATTAATGCGACCTATGATGGCAGACAGCCAGAGGTGGGCATAAACATAGACCACAGTCACCCCCGACATTACTGGAAAACAGGATCAAACCATTAAATCTCCATGAGACAGAAGTAAAGGACGGCTGCTGATAAGTTGGAGAAAAAGTCTCGTGTGGAACAAAAGGGCAAAAAAACATCTAAAGAGACGAGTCAACCTGTAACTGTAACAACTATATGATAACTTTATTCTGTTCTGGGGACATGCACATCTTTTCAGGGCAGATGACCGCCACCCAAGCACATCTGGAGTTACAGTACTGGTTTTTGGTTGATGCTGTGACACCAGTCAGCCAGGCGTGGGATGATGCACCCTGACACACAGCAGCCTCGGCCCCACAAAGACAAAACACTGCAGCCTCAATGTCAGCGTGTTGACAGCCAGCTCATGGATCCGTCTCCCGATTCCTCCTCCCTTCACTCTCCCCTGCCTCACCCCCTTTGGGATTTTCTGTTAAAATGGAAACGTTGGCATTAAATTCACCCCACCGGTCACTGCCACATTGACTGAAACTTGGTTGGACCAAGATAACAGTGCAGCAGTTCTTATTGAGTCAACTCCTCCCAACTTCAGCTTTATGAGAGAAGCTAGAGCGCATAAGAAAAGGAGGTTGGAGTTGCCATTTTGTTTTTAAAAAAGTTCCAGTGCAAGCAGATGTCTTATGGGAAATTAGCTTCTTTTGAATATGTTGATCTTCAGCTGGATTCCTCATGTCAAGCTTCTTTCTTAAACATCTACAGGCCACCTAAATACAGTGCAAACTTTCTTTGATGTCTCTGCTGAACTGCTGTCCATCATCTGCATTGACTTTGACTGTGTAGTTATTGTTGGTGATGTTAACATTCACATCGACAACCTCCAGGACAGCAGCACTGTTGTATTCTGGGTAACTATGGACAAACCAACACACAACAGGGGGCACTCTGGACTCTTATCTCCAAGGGTCTTAACATTTCTAAGGTTGTGGTGACTGATGTTGCTGTTTCTGATCAATTATGTGTTTTTTGAGAAGACTATCTCTGTGATCAGAAAATGATATATCACTGAAAACACCAGCGAGCTATTCATTCAGGTTCTCTCTTCCACAGCCGCCCTTGTCAATGATCTTGTTGATAATCTCAGTTCTAAAATGACAAATGTTATTGATGCCATTACTCCCAGTAAGATAAAGGTAGTCTCTGGAAAACGAAAAAAGCACCATGGAGAAATGCCACGCTGATAAAAAAATAAAAATAAATTGACTATTGAAAAGCTGAACGCAGGTGACGAAAAACGACTTTGCATTTATAATTGTGAACTGAGAAACGCGAGGCAGTCCTTCTGACCTCATTGATCAAAAAAAAAAAAAAACCCAAAAAAAAACAAAACAATAATAATGCATGTGCCTTATGTACTGCTGTTGACAGACTGACTAACCCTCCTGTGTCAGTAGCCTGTTTGTCAAAGAACTGATTTTAAAATACTACTGTTGGTTTTACAAAGCACTGAATGGTTGAGGGCCAAAATACATTTCTGATCATGTGCTGCTCCGTTATGAACCTTGCAGACCGCTCAGATCATCTGGGACAGGTCTGCTTACTGCCTCCAGAGTCAAAACTAAATACGGAGAAGATGCAGTCAGTTTTTATGCACCACACATCTGGAACAAACTTTGTTTTAATCATTTTAAATCCTATTTATGTGTGTCTTTTTATATTTATTGTGTTTCTTGTATGTCTTGCCTTTATGCCTTTTAAGTCTTATGTAAAGCACTTAGAATTGCCTTGTTGTTGAAAGGTGCTATACAAATAAATTTGCTTTGCCTCGTCTCAGCCAGGGCTTTAAGGTTTCAAAATGCAGAACAAACACAATGTGCCTTTGGTTTCTTCTGTGAATAAAGCCTGTACTTTCCCCAACCCTGCAATTTGACTTTGGTAGGCCACGAATTCTGCACAGCGCCGAGTTTAATTGATTATAAAGCTGTCTGCAAAACCCCTTCCAACAACAGAGCAACTCCAGCCTCTTTCCAATATAAGACTGCAGTAGGACTTAAACACAGTACAAATGTGTTTTAACATGTTTACAGAAAAAAGAAACGTGTCATAGAGAGGTATCAGTGCAACTCTGAGATATAAACAGACGTGCCCACAGCACACGGCAGCATACTCAGTAAGGAGATGCCTCCATGTCTGGGACCAGCACTGTGCTGTTCCTGTGCTTCAGGCTGACTCACTGCACAGGTGCGGTCCCTTCTTGTGTAGAGCAGGTACATGATGCCAATATCACTCCTACCACCCATTCAAAATGACCATGGGCCAGTATCAGATAAGACTGGGTACCTTGTCAGCACTGTAACAATACTGAAGTTAAAGAACATGCTGTACTGTGCCAGGAGGGGAGAGGCTTTGACACAAAAAAACAAAAAAAAACAAAAAAGGGAATAAACCATGAGTGTACCATTTTATTTGGAAATGTCCCATCTGTACTGACAGGAGGAAAGGGTGGGAGAGTCTGGGCTGAGGAGATCTTAATGGTCATGAGGGTGGATGTACTGATACTTGCAAAAGATAGTGGGACAAAGTCAAAGACAGTGTGCTGGTACAAGAAAAGTCTTCTACATTCCTCTTGCAAAATCAAAACCAAGAGGCTTATTTAAACACAGTGAATGCAGTAGCACTCCCCAAGACCTGTAAACAGACACTGATGTGTAAAATCTATTGAGTTCCCCTTTAAGTGTGATTTGAGAATGATTTTTTTAGTCATATAAATTTACAACTCCTTACATTTACATATTTCACATGTTAGAATCAGTGAGCTACATAAAAATGTCTTTTCATGACATCAACAATTACCATAAAGACATATTTCTTTTTTAAAACTCATCATTTCCCCCGGAAAATGCTGAGATGTTAAACATTACAAGGTGATTCATGGATTTATCCGCTATGCTTTTATAGACTTGGACCACTGCCTTAAGAGGAATCCTTATTTAACAAAATCTATACCAAAGTGGCGTTGGGAGCAGTACTACTGGTGTGTTCAGTGTGTCCTCTGCACTGTGGGAACCATCAGAGAAATAAGAAGCACTCTGGTGAGGGAATTATGGGAGGAGACAGGTAATCAGCAGAGCCGAGAGGAGAGGAAAAAAAAAAAAAGCGTAAAACAGAGGGTTCAAACAGGGAGATTTAACTTTATAAAAATAACCTTAATATGGCAGCACAGACACATTTCACTCAATTTACAATTGCTGCTGGTAATGATTTGATTCGTCTATCCGGTTAATACATACATAAATAAATAATAATAATAAATAAGTGATCTCATCACTACCTCAATATCTATAAAATAAATAAAAAATCCAGATAATTATGTTAGTCCTGATCCGACAGGCTCAGGCTGAAGGGGGAAGGTTCTTGGGAGGTAGGGCGGTGATTTAATGAGCCCTGATCTGGTTGCAGGAGGGAGGTGAATCAGAGCTCATGTGAGAAGCAAAGAAAACAGAGGAGAAAGAAAAGAGAACTGCGTTATAGGGGAACTGGAACAAAACCAACTCTCACCTTAGAAAGAAAGGGACTCCACATCGAGTGTGCCAAGTTTGATCTTAGAGCTGCAAACTGAATACAGAGCTCAGAATTCAAATATTAAAAATATACTTGTTGCTTCATGGTTAACATACAGTGTCTTGTAGACTACCTGCTCTACCCATCAAATGTAATAATCTGAAGTGGGGCGACAGTTGTTGAGAATACTTTCTAAACCCGGGTGACCACAGGGATGATACGACAGCAAACACTAGCAAATACCTTCCTCTGTAATTTATGTACATTATATTTTAGGCATTAGCCAAGGCTGTCTTTCCAAGAAACAGTATTACGGTTTATCCATGGGACCGGGTCAGTCCACTGTAGAGAGTCATTTTACTGTTTAATGATCGCTTTCAGCTCTATTGGAGCTGCTGCTTCACATTAAAAGCTTTCCATTGGCAAACCAGCAGGAAGCTTTTATTGTGAAGAAGTTATAGGAAATGCAATGCGTTTGTCGCCAAGTTCTCCAATAAACACGTATATAATCAACCAGATATGGACATATTCAGCGCTATTTGGTCTGCGATCTGCTTGCAGCCATTCATGGCATGGCTCAGTATGACCATCTCCACTACTATATGTCAAGCAGTTAAGCGTCACGTGTTTTGATTTAAAAACAAAATATAACTGGTAGAAAGAGCCTTTTCTTAGCCGCCCCCGATCGGCTTGGCCTACAAAAACATGTGGTGGCCTGCAAATGTTTCCTCACTAAGAGTTCTGAATATTCACTAGACTTGCTTAGCACTGCTGACCTGAGGGGCCCATTATGGCCATCCACTAATACGGACTGAAAGTCCATTTGTCCATCTGCCATCCATCTGTTTGTCCAGCATATTTCTGCCACTAGAAGCGACGCTGTCCAAGCAGCATCACACACACAGATTAATTCATCATGTTAATTGTGTCATTGGAAGGTCTGTGCCCTGTGAATGACCCTGACGCACAGCAGGAACTCAGAGAGCCGTCATACTCGAAGCCGCTTAAACAGCATAAAAACTTTTCCAAAAACTCTGCTTTTAGAGTGGAGATGACAAGAGGAGGAGGCAAAAGGTTAAGAGAGAGCAGGGAAGGGCAGAAAAGGAAAACGGGATTATTCATATCAGACGCTACTCTCTCATCTTGATGCTGAGCTACCATTTCTCAATACTCTTCTCTCTGGTCTATGCCTTATGTTAACGGCATAGTTTGACATTTTGGGAAATACAGTACGCCTATTCGCTGTCAGCGGGAACTCCACTGATTGCCTGGCAACCTCACTTTGACGACAAGACTCCAGAAAAGAAAAAAAAAAAATGAAGGTTTGTGTGTGAACACCTGTGACTGGTTCTGCTGCCTTGTTAGTCAATTAATCTCAAATTTGAGGATTTGACGCTTTTCTTTGTCATATATGAAAGTAAGTAAGTGTGTTTGGGTTTTGAACTGATGGTCAAATAAAAAACTATTTGAATAAACCACCTTGGGCTGAGTGAAATTAGAACAGGCATTTTTCCACTATCTTCTTACAATTTATATTTCAAACGACAAATCAATTTTCAGCATTGGATAAAGTAAAATCTTCCTCTAAAGCCCTTTTCAGACATGGAATAGATAACATTGCTGCCGTGATCACCACTAATAGTCCAATATAGTCATGAATGGGACTGGGGATTCAATTCAGTTTCAACCACACCCACTACTTCCCAGCTCTCTTTCTTTCTCCCCCTCTCCAGTAGACCACCAGCAGCTAATCCTCTGACGCAGAGCCCACAGTTTCACATGAACCGCAGTGTCAGAGTGTGAGAATGAGAGACAGAGAGACAAAGACAGAGGCGAGCTAGGCAGAAAGTACAACCAAGCAAAGTCGGCCAACTACCAGGTGAAAAACTTTCTATGTTTTTGATGTCATTAAAAAAAAAAAAAGAAAAAAGAAATGTACTGGAAACATGTCATATCCACCGGCATGTCTGATAAGTAGTGGGGCTATTGAGGGTGAGCAATAGGAAGAGTGTGTGTGCGTGCGTGCGTGCGTGCGCGCGCATCTACCTGAGCTGTAGCTGTCTGTGGAGGACTGGGAGATGGAGCGGGACAGAGAGCGCCGGCCGATCTTGGAGGGACGCTTGTTGAACTCCTGTTTCTGGTCCGCGAACTGGATCTGCTGGTGGAGAGGGAGCAGAAGGGGGACAGAGATCAGAACTCAAGAGTCAGATTTTACAACTGTGTTAATGTACAGCGCATGAACATTTTCACAACTTCTTTTTGTCATAATGAATTTTCAAGTGGGCACACCAGACAACACATACACAGTTATTGTATAAGCACCCACACTGTCATCATCATAGACTGTATATAAAGATGGACAACATGACAGCTCCCCTAAAGTGAAGCCAAAACAGTGTTAACGGATGGGACATGGGCCAAACTGAAAAATCAAAGTACACTTGCTCCCAAAGATGGTTTCTGTCAGTTTAGGTAGTTCTTATCACGCTGGTGTATGTTCAAGTGTTGATGCTATAAAAAGGGGGTGAGACGTCATGATTGACAACTTGTGGTGTGCTCCCAATTGGTTCAAGCGGGTGTATGTGGGGGGACCTCGAGACTGCGGCACTACTGCACTGACTCTGGCTCAAAATGACGTCACTAGCGCAAGATGGCAGCTCCCGTAAAGTGGAGATGCGTTGTCCATATGATGACACTCAAAAGCCAACCATTAAAAAGGAAACTTGGACTACATCTTTAATGACTCCCATTTCTTTTAAGTCTGGCCATGTTGCGTTTATGTTAAGGATGGCTTTTTTTTCAATAAACAGAATAACTACAAAATGTTTTTGGAGATAAGAGAGAACACAAAACAGATAAAAAGAAGAGACTGAACAAGTACAGTGTCGTCTCCAAAGGAAGGAGACCAGCGCCGAGTTCATTCTGACTTTAAAAGATAATGGAGACAATAAGGCCATTGTCAATCAAGGCCACACAGATGACACAAGGTCCATGATTCTATGGCTTTGTTAATCTTTCCGCTATTACGTCAATAGCTTGGTGCATCATAATTCATGTACTGATAATACTACAGAGTATGAATAGCTGACTTATTCCTACCATAAAACCACACGACAAGAACAAAACATGCTAGTAGTGGGGAGGGGGCTGTGCAGTGAAGCATGAAAACAGCATGAAAGTGTGTTTTTTTTCATCTCTAACTGGGAAAAGTTGAATAAATGCCCACAAATCAGAGCAAATCATTCTGTCACGACATGCATTAGCAAGAGAGATATTTTGCCAATGCCACAGTCCTCTAACGGAGGTGGTGAATTGATAAAAAGGAGCAGGACGAGTGTCACTCCTCATTCATTTCCATTCTTTATCGCCCTCCTTGTTGACAAAAAGACGTCCTTGAGCACAACACAGGCAAATATTTTCAGGGGTTTTTTTTTGTTTTGTTTTTTTTTTTTTTAAATCAGAGAGATATTACAGAACAAAAATTCTGACATTCAGACACATCCTGCGCGTGTGTTGGTGTATGCACGTCAGATACTCGGAAGCCGTGTGTGTGGGTGTCTTCATTCACTCCTTCATTCCCACAATGACACAGGGCAGAGCTGCTGTCCAATCACAAAGAACATCTGAGTCACCATTACCCGAGGTCTTGATTCGACACATGGAATCGTCAGCAGCATAGATCTTTTCTCATTTCTGTGTCTTGTCTTTTCTCTCAGTTCAGTGATCTCCTGGCTCCACGGCTATAATCATCGGCACCTTTCCAAACAGGCATGGAGAGGTGCATAATGAAACAATACAGCTCTCAGAGAACAAGACAATCAACCATATCACATAAGGAAACAATTTCCTGATGCTGAAATTGTTTAAATCCACTGCAAACTCATGTAGCATTTGCTGACTTTCACTTCCAACATCAGCCATTTCACCTTCACCCAGAACATGATCAGCCTCCATAAACTGATGTCAGGGCATCACCTTCCTACAACCCACTGTAAAGCCAGACTGATCCATCCTCTCCTTTCGTCTTACCTTTTTCACACTGGGCTCACTGCTCTCCCCATTCTTTTTCTTCTTCAGCATTGCCACATGTGTGTGGGGTGTGTGTGATGAAGTTGGATGTATGGTGCGTGTCTGATTGAAGGCCTCGTGAATTGAGGGCACCTCGTCTTTCGAGGTCTGATCATTTCATTCTAGCTCCTCTCCCTCAGCCTCTTTTTAGCCTCTGCTTTCTGGCAATCCAGCCCAAACTGGTCCAACCATGTGCCGGCCAACACAATGCAATGAATTGTTTCTCCTTCCTTTCACTTCCCCTCTTTCTCTCCCTCTCTCCTACCTCTGTATTCTTGTTTAATTGTCGATTGTTCAAGAGATTGGGGTCCATGAGTTGCTGAACCGTAGCTAAACTTTGCCCCTGCTGGCACAAGATTGTTATGATGTGTAGTATTTGGACTGTGTATTGAAAAAGTGATGGAAAACTACTGAATACTAAATGTATTGCTCAAAATCTAGGGCGGGACTCTAAGGGATTATTCAAATGTATCCCAAATTGGAGCACAAAAGAACAACTTATCTAAACAACTTTCTATCCAAAAGCTTACCGAGTCCTTGCCAATGACAAACACACTTATTAATCAAGCCAAGAGTAAGAGTCTACAGCAACGCTAGCAGCTCTGTGAGGCTGTACTTAGGCACAGTGGTGCTTTGAGCTAAATTCTAACATCAGCATAATAACATGCTCACAATGACAATGCTAAACATGCTGATGTAGCCGATGTTTACCACGTACAACCATCTTAGTTTAGCATGTTAGCATGCTAAACAGCTATACGACATACAGTATATGCTATACAGCATCTTAGTTTAGTGTGTTAGCATGCTAACATTTGCTAATTAGCACTAAACACAAAGTACAGCTGAGATTGAAGGGAAGGTCATTAGTTTTGCAGGTATTTGCTCACAAACCAAAATATTGGACAAACTGAACCAAAGTCCCAACAAAAGAATCTAAAACTGCAGCATTATATCACTACACAGATTATACTACATACAAGTTACAAGATTATGAACAATAAACTTATGCCACACTACTGTAAGACAAAACTACTGCGGTACATCATTTAGGAGGGCAGCTGATGGTGCCAATAACCCTGAACCTTATAAACCGGCTATAAAATAGGGCTATTGGTCTCTTCAGGTTTATCGGATGAAGGTTAGATGAGGAGCTTTAGGAGCTCAGAGTTGCAGTGAAGGATCGAGGGTCATTTAGGGAGCTCAGGAGGAGGGGATACAGTGGCTTATGACATGTTTTTGGGACAAGATTACCACATGTTAGCTCAGGCCTCAGAACAGGGGGTACTGCCAGAGAAAATGACACCGTGGTTTGTTTAGTGCTGTGCAAAACGAGAGCGAGTGAGCGAAGGACAGAAAAGGTATCCCATTCTGTTCTCTGCATTTAGGCCTTTCTCACAGTACTGCTCTGTACATTTTACATACAAATCTATATGTACTTGTGATAACATAGGATTGGATTTCTCCTCTGTAGCTGGGCCTTTCCAAGCAAAAACATGCCATACAATCTTAGCTTTTGTCAGTATTTCTGGCAACTGAAACAGCACAAAAAAAATCTCTATTTTAACTTGCTGCAATGAGACTTCACAATTTATTTCAATGCAGTGAATGAGCTGATGCTCTTATCCACAGCCGCTTACAATAACCTGCCAGCCAAATGCTGGTCAGCTGTTCTTGCAGCTTACTACCCTGCACTGGGTCTTTCCGTATTTATGAATGAAGTGTGTGGTATTAATGAGCCGTCACATGCTGGTATGATAACAAAAAGATAGTTACTAGACAGGCATTAATCAAATCTGGATGGCCTGAGCTACAAACATGACAGAGCCTCACAGAGAGGCTTATTATGTCTTATGTAAGAAAGGCACTGAGGACAACTAATGGAGACAGCACTCTGCTCCTGTACTAGTACATTAGAATAGGTCTATATGACTCAGCAACACAGAAAACCATTATGTGGAGTTCATTCAATCTGTCTAAAATTTAGAGAGCAGCTCAGGGCAGAAATGTCAAACCAAACACCTCAAATTATTTACAACAGACCTGACAGACTGTTTCTCTCTGTCAGTCTCTTTCCTACGTTTGTCTGTCACATTTCACTTCTGTGACATTTACGATCTTACACCTTCTCTCTGCCCCTCTAACCTTGCGCTGCACTCCTTTACATTATGGATGGTGACTGATTGGGAGGCTAATGACACGTGAATAATGAATGTTAACTCAATACTGGGACACATGGGAGCTCGCCCAAGACTGCCATCTTCCACTCAGCTGTGTATGTGTGTGTTCCACTATTAAATTGGATTGCAGGGAACCAAGGGATAGAGTTGCTAAAACTTGGTTTTCTCCTGGTGACAAACACAGTAGTAGCTGCCAGGATCCACTTGCCACATAGCAGAGGGGATGTGGGATACTGGGAGGGAAGCCAGGTGTAGGCAACCCCACTGAGGTGGACTGTGTTGGTTTGCAAGTAAGACTGGGACAGCATGTTCAAACTTGTTTCTGACGCTAGTAGTCCTATACAGATGCATGTGCACAACGCCGATAATAGCTGCTAATGTTGCTAAGCAACGATCACAAATCTGTTTCAAGCATGGTGAACCTTTGCCACACACTAGCACTCCAAGCATCTCCTTTTTAACTCTGTGATACTTTACAGGGAAATCCAAAATACCACCATAAATACCAGAAAATCTAATTCCTGTCCCCTGTCGTAACCAGCACGGGCTCTTCTGCATCACTGGAAGGGTTAGGGTTAACTCTGTGGTGAGCAGTAAGGTTTCGGGACAGGGCAGGGGATCTCTAGCTGAAAACAGTCAACAAGCTAGGCGAGCGCCATGGGATCTGCAGCAGAGGGCAGGGAGGACGTCTGGGCCGGCCTGGTGAAACAACAGAAACCCCCTCTGGGCGAGAGAAAAGGAAAACAGGCACAGATGTACTGTAGCAGCAAATGTGATGAGATATGACACTGTACGGTTTCCCCACAGCCATTTAGTGCAGAGGCAGCTCGTCCTGCTGAATTGCCAACTCCCTCTAACAAAACCATCAGAAATTAATAAAGTATATTAAATTAAACCTTCAGAGACCTTCGAGGGATTTAGCATTAGCATATATAACTGCTACATAATGGTTTATAAGACATTATAATGTTGTAGGTAAATATAAGGACATTTTAAAGTGTTTATTAATGTACAGTTTGTCAATAAATGTAACGTCTATGACATTCAGACACTAAGAGATTTTATATTATTACAACTGTATAGTCATTCATTATCTTTTTATACATCAGCCTCGACTCATGAGTGTCGACAGTAGGAGTTAGTTGACAAAGGCATTAATAAATTACCAAACAGTAAAAATGGAAAACCATTAGCCATATATATTGTATACTACTAATAACAGTATCCAGTATTTTGATGCCTTGAACGCCACCATGAACACTCAGCATTACCTTGGTGTGCTTAGATTCTCTGCTCCTCTCCATCGTCTTGAGACCCACCAGGTTTACACACTCTCGTCCCCTTCTCAGACAAATTCAATCCCAACCTCCGATTCAAAATTCACATGGATGCTAATGCTTTATTGACATCCTTCTGTTAAATCGGAAACAAAAGAAAAAATAAGTCTCTCTTGCTTACAGACGCTGTAGCAAAGACAATGCAAGGAGGGTGGATTTGGTTACAGGTAGGGTTGTGTTTGTGTACGAAACTTGAATCTCGTGTGGCAAAGAGGCGGCACGTAGCCTTTTGTAATAAGATTACTGCAGATCTACCTGAAACCCACAGCATTAGATAAAAAACAAACAAAAAAACAACACACACAAATATGCCAAGGTGAGAAATCAACAACGACAAACAGCTGCAAGCCAACTTCAGGTTAAAAGCTTGGCTCTGATTGCTAAGGTTGTCAGTCTTTATTTTTTCCAATCAAACAAACACTCAATAGTTTTCTACACCAGAACAATGCACATATTAAGTGCAAAATGCCAAGCTCCTTCTGCATTTCAGCTGCACTAAATAAACCTTTGGCATGACTTCAAGTAGAAAAAAACATTTCTTCCCCCAAAAATGTATATTTAGCTCCAATGTTTCCAAGGTGAAATCCAGAGGCTTTCTAAAACCTTTGGAAGATTAGTTTGACGTTCGGCCAAACATCAGCAGTGAATGGCATCTTCCTACTGGCCAATGGTCAATGGCAATTTCTGGGAAAAATTTGGTAATTAGTAATAGCGTGAGATGTACTTGAGGGGTTTTGGCTGTTGAACACAAGGTTGTGTTATCTTTATTTTAGAATTAGACCCAAAACTATTTTGATAATCTATTTGTCATTTTTAAGCAAATGTGCCAACAATTCTCTGGTTCCACCGTCCCGATTGTAATTATTTAATAGTTTTCTTCATCTTTTACGATAGAAATCTGAATATCTTTTGTTTTTTGACTGTTGGTTGGGCAAAACAAGTAATTTGAAAAGATGCCTCGGACTCTGGGGCAATGGGACGCTAGTTGCAGCGCTGTATAGGATATATAGGATAATTGTATAGGATAATTAATAACGAGGGGATGAGTTACTAATTAATGTGCACTAACCATCATCCTATTCTTTCTTTGTTTTTCCTCCTCTTAGCATGTATTGCAGGGGAAGAAGCTTGTTTTCCAGCAAGAGGGAAGAATATTCGGCCAAATATTTTACAATTAAAGACAGCTTCATTATGATGCTGGAACTTCTTGCCACACTACACAGTGTGTGTGAGGGTTAGTGTAGCTATAGGGATACAAGCTGGTATGCGATGCTAAAGACAGCTGTGTTGTCTGCAGGGTTTCCACACGTCGCACGTGAAACTCCCTTCGATTTTCGGCAGAGGACCTGAACATTTTGGTTTCTCAAAATAAAGTACCTGACTCCACAAATATAAACAGACCCATTCATATCGCTATATATGAGCTTTTCCTGTGCTTACACAGCTTGCTTTTCTCAAGTCGTTCCAGACCAGAAGAGATTCATCTTCTGTATGTTTCCACACCTGTGTCGGATGGAACCCGATCCTAATCAAACACAATGGGGTCGTGGGATGAGGCCGAGACCCCTGCAGCAACCCAACACTGGGCCTCTTCAGCCGTCAGCTGGGTATGAGGTCCTCTCTCAAGCCCCGCACATGGAAACATGTCACTACTGACATTTGGCAACAATTGTCAACACTTTTGGCTGTTCAACAAGATAGACAGCAACATTTTCTTGGATCTGTGTGACTTAAGCCTAAATAACTATAATGAATACACTAAATTTTGCAACGAACTCTTTGTTTAGTGGCCAATGGGTGTCACCGATTACAAATTCAAAGGGGGCAGCAAATTATAATACTTATTAGAACGGTACCTCCTAAAACTGCATGTACATTAGATAAACTTATCAACCTGTCCAAAATGAACCTCTCTCATTAACCTACATGAATGTTTCACAGGCCAGTAGCCTAGGGGCGGACAGTAACTGTGTGGCTCGTTCACAAGTTGCCATGTTAGAGTTGAGAATCTATAAGGGAGAGAGAGAAGAAACAGCGCACTTGGAGTTAGAGAATCACTCAGAGGAGTAGAAAGAAAAGTGAAATTTGATGATGTTCATTAAGGCAAAATGGCCAGCTTTCTTTGGCTTCATTTGTTGCAATGCACACACACTAAATTCATTTTTACACTGCCTTGCCTTGTTCAGCTCCCCACAATTCACCATCACCTTGAACTGATCAACAAGGCCATGTGTTTGGCTGCATTTTCCTGTGGGTTTACATGTTTCTGATTCATTTCTTTGTTTGCATCGCGCTCTGTGCTAATTTCCAAGCTCGAGTTGTGTGCTTGCATGACTATACAGGCATGGGCTGAGGAGACAGCCATTCCTCTGGTCTCACAGGAGACTCATGTCACCTCTTTCATCTGGTGCCAAATGTCATTATATTAACACACCTCAGATTGCACTGACATACAGATATTTGTATGCAGTGTC
Source organism: Maccullochella peelii (assembly GCA_002120245.1). Classification (NCBI taxonomy): domain Eukaryota; kingdom Metazoa; phylum Chordata; class Actinopteri; order Centrarchiformes; family Percichthyidae; genus Maccullochella; species Maccullochella peelii. Next base: position 19,323 of record LKNJ01003190.1, on the reverse strand, counting down.
ATGTTCTACAGCAGTTTGAATTTTTGAGCGTTTAATCCCTAGCACAACAGGAATGAGGGAGGAATGTCTCCGGGGGACTGAGGACAACAGAGAAAACTGAGTGAGGAAACGGAGTGTCAATATAATGAGGACAAAAGAAGATTCGAGCCCCGTCTCTCATCATTATATCATATTTAAAAACACTCCCACATCATTTTATCACCTCCAGGCAGCCTTTCAAGCTGTAGAACATCTATAATTACTGAACTAAAGAGACAAAACACCGACCAAAGAATCACGCTTCAACTTAGACAGTTGTCTATTGTTTCTAGACCTCCACCTCAAAGAGCTGCCACAGACCATTGAAGGCCAGGTCATTCAACACAAAGAGCCATTGTCCACAGAGACAAAACTGAATGTGAGAAACTGTGTTTGTCTTTGTGTCAGACATACCGAGACCCCATGTGCAGTGAAACTCGTCTGACTGACATCTGATTGTGTGCGTGCTTCCCTGATAGAAAAAACTCTGCAAACAGCTCTGGTTTCTGATGCATTCCATTATGGCAGTGAAGCATTTTTTCTATTGAGATCAATATGAATGAACAAGGACATCCAACAGAGAAAAAAAAAATACAGCACATTGGGTTTTTTCCACTTCTGTACAACTGTACAAGCTTTCTGCAAGGTCATGAGGTGATACTATGTGAAGCTGTTGGGATGCTGTATATCTATATTCATAGCACAATTAATCATCAGGAGCTAGTTAGGCACCATGACACATTTTAAAAACTATTAACATTTAACATTGAGTAGGAATTGCAGGACCTGGGCAGGGGTATGACCTCACTATTAAGGATTTATGTTCCTTGGCTTGTAGTTCCCAAAATGAGTTTTGAATTAGTTGCAGGACAGCGGCTCCCCGTAGACATTTCAGATTTCATTTACTTGTTTCCAGTTAAAGAATTTAGCCACAGATCTCTCCAACTGGAGCGGTTTTGTCAACTGAAGCTCCATTTTTTGGGGTGGCTGTGGATCAGGAGGTAGAGTGGGTCGTCCATTAATCGCTCCATTAATTGGCGGCTCGATCCCCGGCTCCTCCTGTCCACATGTCGAAGCGTCCTTGGGCAAGACACTGCACCCTAAGTTGCTTCTGATGGAGGCCAGCACCTTGCATGACAGCTCTGTCGCCATCGGTGTGTGAATGTGTGTGTGAAGAGGTGAATCAGACCAATCTGTAAAGCCCTTTGGAAACCGTTAAGGTTGAAAAGCGCTATAGAAGTTTCTACGCATTATGAAATGTTGGAGCCTTGGTCAGCAAGGTACGGTTTTTTTGTTGATGGTAGGCTACTTAAGTGGTTACAGTTTATTATTTGGTGACTTAACACATCTGTCAACATATTTCAGCCACCCTGTATGTCTTTCTGAAACAGGAAAGAGAGACGCACCAGAGGCAAACTCTTGCCGGGCCAACAGAGATCTGTCGCGAGGTCCTCTGTGAGGAAACAACGGAAAAAGAGGGAAGGAAGTGTTCTCTATTAGGTCCAGTGGGAAGCTGGCTGTTTATATCCTCCTCACTGCTGCTCCCCTCTGGGGGAACCCAGCCTCCATCGCTGGCAACGCACCCTGAGCTCCAGCCAAAGAACACACACCGAATGCGTATATGCGCCAGGAATGAGCATTAAAAAAAACAAAAAAAAAAACTATTTATCAGTCTGGCTTGTGTATTTTCTGTATTGTTATTAATCTTGACAGAAATCTCAGCCTGATGTTTCAAATGGAGCAAATGGTTGTAGAGAATGGCCAATGTGTTTGGGGGCCTATTATAAATATTTTCTTGGCATTCATTACAAAGCAGCAAACGGTGTGAAAAAGATACACAAGCGCTTTATCAAGGCTGAATCAGACCACAAACAGTCAGGTGCATTGGACCTGAACCAAACACAATGTACAAGTGACCCATTTCAATGTCACCCATTTCAATGTTAACTGAAGACATGAATTGCTACTACAGTATTGTAAGTGTTGTGTCAACACCTGCTCCGTTCTGGGAAGCTAGCTCTGGGCAGGAAATCTCATATTACCACAGACACAAAGTCTGTATCTCTGATGGAAGGATGATTGTGTGCATGAAATGCTTTCCATCCAGATATATAGGGGTAACCACTAATAGGCAGCTATCAAAGTTCCTGGTAGACAAACTTTGCAGCCACAGCTAACTTTCACCAGCATAGCCAGTGGGTATCTGGCTAAGTGTCCATGTGATGAAAGCAACATAAAAGATGATGACTAAACGAAGTTAAAAAGGAGAACACACAGGCAGAGAAGACGGGCTACATGCAAGGATGGGTACTCTCAAATCAAAGTGCCAATGGGCTTTTAATAGCTTTATGTTTGGATGTTGTCTGCCAAAAAGCCTGGAAAAGTGAGTGATGGCATGAAAAAAGACTGCAAGGAGAGGAAAGGATGAACATGTCCCGCTAATGGCTTAACACTACAAAAAAATGTCTGGAAATATCCTCAGAGCTAAAGCCTTAAAGTGCTTCTGCCAGACTGTACCAAATCTGGGAGTAATTTAGGGGAAACAAAATATAGGTCTACGACTCTACAAAATCCTCTGAAAGAGACGTACAAATAAGAGTCCTGTATGCCAGAAACTGTAAAAAAGAAATTATCACGCATATAAAATACTATATTTTAAAACCAATATTAAAAGTCAATCAGAACATGACTTCTTTCAAGTCACGTGTCTAAGAAGGGGTAAGGAAATATCAAAACAAAAATAACAAAATATCCTGACTTTTTAGTTCCTAGTATGGGTCAAGCTCCAAAAACACTGGATCCTACATTTCCCATAATGCAACTCAGTGTCTTTCATTAAACACTAATGAGTTAGCAAACCTTTTACCAAAGCATGGCATGCATTTTTTTTCCTGAAGGATCAGTATATTGTGTTGGAATTAAACTCCTATTCACACGTACATGCACGCACTAATACACACACACAGTCTTGTTGGCAGTCACAACAAAGTGTCTCTGTCCAAGTCAGTCCATCAAATTACACATTGATGGATATTTATATTTGTGTCCCTGGAGACATTTCATTATCAGAAGCGTAGTAAAAAGAATCCAGTGGCAGCAAAGAGCTGTTAAGACACCTTGGTAGAAAAGCATATGGTTGTGACACTCGTTACCTGTACATCTGGGTACTTTGGCTCTTAAAGCTGACGAAGTCCTTTTATTCAGCCGTCTTTTAGGCCTACATGTGAGGCTATACTGGACAAAGCAACGGATGTCTTGTTTTTCAGATTTCCCACGCACAGCGCTCTGTGGAGGACGTGCACTTGTTAATGCTTTCTTCTCCCCTCATTTTAGTCCCTTGTCTACTCTAGTCCACTCTTGTTTTCCCTCCTTCTTTCCTACCGCCCCAACACACTTCCTTATACAACTTGACAGACTGGAGAGTAGACCGCAGTTCATTATGTGCATGTTTTTAGGAAGCCCTTGGATGGCACATCAAAGAGCTGCAGACTGTGGACATGTTTCTTAATGCTTTCAACTGCTATTCCTGGATTACTACTGTGCTTGTGTACAAGAAAAAGTAAAATAGACTGTAGCAGACAGAGAGGTGCCCTATGTTTTTCTCCTCCTGTCTTTCTCTCTGTGTCTTTCTACCACCACTCCACACACAGTTTTGTCCTTTGCACAGCTTCCCCCTGCCTCCCTAACTGAAGCTAGATCAAACACAATCTCAGCTAGCCTGGGATACACTGCCCTCTGATTCAACTCACACGGCATCAATGTCTGAGGATGAAAAAAGGTACACTGTGCCGTACACTGCCTCAGACTGGTGGCAACAGGGAAATAAATATCTCCCTGTTTTCTTTATATCTTTCATTCTTTTTGATTGGCACCTTTTCACAGCAGAGTCAAAATACAGGTCAGCTTCCAAGCCTTTGCATTATCCCTTCACAATCTATACATCTAGACAGCATTGTTGTTTGGTGCAGCTCACAGCTGACAGGCTTCCTGGTCTTGACAGAGCACACTGTTGTTGATTGGCACATTGGCTGACAATTGTTGCTGCCATTACTGTCGAGTGTTAGGACAGCCTGTCACACTGCAGGCCACGCTGCCCGTGGTCGACTGCTGACTTCAGCTAGACACAAGAGCATCACTTTGGTTTCTTGTTTGTGCGACCGTTTTAGAACTTAGCCATACTTACCAAGTTGTATGATGGTGTTTCATGGTTTCAACCTCTATAATGGGTTACCAAAGGAGACAGTGGGAGGAAATGTTCATTTCATTAGTACCAGATTCATGAAACAAGCCCTGTGAGAGTCTGCATGTACTGTGGCACCTGAATGCCATCAAAAATGTATGCTTTCACTGCCACTTTAGATACTGCTTTAGTTTCCTGTTCATTTCTGTGTTAGTGTTGAGAACTGAGCACTGCTTTGCAGTGGAATAAAATGCTTTAATAACTGCTATCATGACGACTATAAAATGTATAGAGCTACAGGAAAATGACTTTATGACTCTACTTTGTTATTTTAATTAATTTATCCACGTCGGGCAGACAGGGAACCATGACTATAATTACAGTTCCAATATACCTCTACTGTTGTGCAGTAGGTTATCATTTTACCTTTCTCTGCAGTTTTCAGCAAAAGTCCATTAAATCAAACTGGCCCACGGGGCCATGTTTAAGAGCAGAAGAGTAACCTTTGTTTTCATTATGAGAAGCTGCTGTCAGATTGAAATTAGAATCAACAGCAGCAAGAACAACTCCTTTATCCTGCACTGACAGCACTGAGAAAGAATCCAACAGTGGGTTCATATTTCAGATTGTTCTATCTAAATGGCTCATAACAAATATGGGGAAAAATATCCTGCATTATAGAAAAAAAAACATACTAGTATCCATTTGAAAAACAATGCTGCTATATAGCTATATGCATGGCAACAACTGCTCCTGGAAAAAGCCAGTAGCACAGACCATGTCCTCAAGTCAAACCACAGGAAAGACCAGACCACTTTGCTGGACAGACACATAAAACAGGCGAACAACTCTGGCAGAGAGGCCTGCTAGCTTTTCAGTGGAAAGGCTGTGAAGTTGTTAAGCTCTGGCAGCCACGCAGACAGAGGCATGGACAAGCAAGTAAAAGCAGAGAGGAGATCGGACTAGCAGAGAGCAGCACAGAAAAGAAACAGTAAAAGACACGCATGCACGTACATCTTCACAAGTGCACGCGCAGATTACTAATGTATGCCTCTGTGTAATGTTCACGGGTATCTGTACCCGTGAACATTACACAGGGAGGTGTGAGCCTGCTGTTATGAACTTGACATGCCAGGGTCAATATGGCGGTCTTTGTCCCACTACAGGACTACTCCTACATGCAATTATCCATAGGAAAGTGCATGTGAGAAACAACAGTGTGTTAGCAAGTCTGTGCACAGTGAGACTGAAAGAAGGACAGGACATGAAAAGGTAGAGCACCAGAGCATACAAGAGTACAATAAATCCTACTATGTACATAGAAAATCCTGAAAGGGAAGGTGGCTGCTCCAATTGTGGTTCAATGACCTTCCTGTCATCCAATAGTTCTGACTGTTCTGACCAATAGAAGGAAGAAGGAAGCAGCTAGCGTGAGGTGGTCTGTGAGAGTGTGCGTATCAGAGCGCAGCATGTTGCCCTGAGGGTGGCTGTGATGTAAGAATGGGTCCTGCTGATTTATACACACAGACAAGTGCTCAGACTGTAAATAATGGCACACATACACACTCGCAGTCACGAGTCAAATGTGCTCACACACCCATTACCATGTATACACTTGGAAGTTTGTGAGCCCACACGCAATTACCAGTGGTCTAACACATGCCCCCCCCCCACATGTACATATCAGAGGTTTCGTGCCAACATGGTGCTTCACTACACTCAGTGCAGCCACGTCACCAGCAGCACCAGAGGAAGTCACCCGCTGCTCTTTCACTATGAACCCTATATACAGTCAGCATATACTATGTGAAAGAACACAGAGACATTATACAAATAAAGGGCTAACAGCTACAAAAGTAGAGCTGCACACTTATATTACAATTACTATATCGATTCATTTCACAAATCAATTTGAATCATAATCCAAATAAATTCTGCACCAGTTGCATTTAGACAACCCATACTTAAAATGTGTCCCAATGTACGACATTGTTGCTTGTATTTATGTAGCACAAACAAGACTATTCTGAGGCTGTACTGAGCTAAATGCTAATGTCAGCATGCTAACATGCTCTCACTGATAAAGCTAACATGCTGATGTTTAGCAGGTATAATGTTTAACATGTTCGCCATCTTACTTCAGTGTGTTAGCATGCCAACATTAGCTAACTAAACACAAAGTACAACTGAGGCTGATGGGAATGTCTTTAGTTTTGCAGGTATTTTGTCAGAAACCAAAGTGTCAGATATATTAAAAATTGAACCTGACGATGGCACAATATGGAAAGCTAAGGGATCACCAGAGTTGTTGCAATTCATCCTGAGGGGGACATGAATGGCTGCACCAAATTGTATGGCAATCCATCCAATAGTTGTCGAGATATTTCAATCTGGACTAAAATGGTAGACACTTTAGTTCCCTAAAGCCACGCTGCTAGCATGGCTAAAATGTTTAACTCTAGCTCACAAATAAGCACCCTAAATGCTATAGCAAAGACTTCTTTCTGGTGTGTCTAAGAACTGTAGATGAAAATCATAACTTGAAACCAAAAAACAAACAAACTGGGATTTCCAATGAATCTGGCTTCCCTTTGGATGGGTCTGACTGACTGCTAAAGCCCTGAATAATCCCAGTGCTGCTATAAAACTATGGAAAGTATGCGCTGCCCATTAGAACAATCCTTGTCCTTCTGATATGGTCCGATAGTCACTGTAAAAGCCAGGGACACTGATACTAGAGGAGAACAGGCAATGAATGATGGGGCTTAGTGACAGATTAAACCCTACCTGCTTCTTAACAGAGAGGAGAACAGCTAGCACACTCAGGACTCTCTAATAACTTTTTTTCTTCTCGTTCTCATGTCTTTCCCTTCTTATCTGCCACTGAATGGAGGAAGAGTGCCAAGACCGCAGGCTTTACATGTCATTCAAGGACAAGTTAAAGCTTTCATTATGCTTCTGATTTTCTTATAAGCAAACACTTATTTTTATTAAACAGTTGAGATTTCTTTGCAACTAGGACATGGTTTTCCCCTAAAAGGCAAATTCAAACTCCTATTAATAATTATATTATTATTAACTAACAGCACACTTCAGTTGTGTAAAAGGGTCTTGTTACCCATGTAGACCAAACTAGGGCACAGTTTGGAGCCAAAAGGCTTAGTGATCACATCCAATAACTGTGGTCAAATGACCTCCAGATCAGTGTTACTATTGATCAGATCCTTTAAAAATCTATTGTTTCCGACTCTATATGGCGCTCAAATCTGAGAGAAAACAAATTATGGCATACAGTATTGATGGAACAACAATACCATAGATTTTACCCAAATAAAACAGCAAGCTGTATCTACTCATCTATTTGCCCATTGCAATCAGCCATCTCCATCACTGCATGCTTTTCATCATACTGGTCACTTTTGTTTTTACCACTCCAGCTCCGAGGAATCAATAAATCCTTTCACTGGATTGGAAAAAACAAACAAATGGATTGTTAATGTCAGTCATTATGCTAAATGAAATCAGGAATCCTTCAATAAGCTCGAAAGCAAAACCAAAGACTTCAACATTTAATGGCGACAGAAGTCTAAAACAATTAAGTGGTCCATTTCTGGAATTGCATGTTTGTGTTTTTCTTCCCTCCTCTCGAATTGCCAAACATAGCCCTCTCTCCATGTGGGGGAGGTATAATTACATCAAAGGCACACAGACGAGGTAGAGCTGGTCTATTTCTGACTAAACCCCATTATGGGGTCAATGATCTATGTTTAATTAGTAGTGTGAAGCAATTCTTTATTAGTTATTAGGCTGGATTTGGATTTTATTCTCTTTTTTAAAATCCTCTTGACAAAAGCTCTAGATCACTGGATGCTGGCAAACAACGTGCAATGTGAGGGAATACATGGTTTAAAGCTGCTCTTAGCTATATTTTTATATTAAGAACAGACCAAATGACTATGTATAATGTGAAAGGTGGCACTCGTAGTGATGAACCACCAGATATTTATCACTCAACTCTGCAGTTTCCCTCAGCTCTATGGAGCATTTTAGCCAGTTTCAGGTTCTTTACGGTTTTGGTTCACTGTAAATGCCCTCATCAGCAGCTTGAGCTCCGCCAAACCCACTGTACACTACCTGCCCGGCACCAAACGCCAGACAAAGTTAGAAACTAGCTACTGCATATAGTGGACCATCTAGCTGCTAAAAAGAGCCAGATATTTCCCTCAGGAGCTGGTAGAGACCAAAACAGAGCTAAAAAAGGAGAGTGAATATTGGACTCACATTCATCAGGTAGCCAGAAACATGACTCGAAATGAATGCTGATGTTGCTCTGTGTTTGCTAGGATGTCTAAATAAGCAACTGTTTGCAATAACAACTTTATCTATATCTTTACTATAAGGTGATAATAGGCCAGTGGTGTGTTTAAAAGCTGGTTTCCGTTGCCCCAAGTAGCCAAAAAAACAACAATTATGAGTTTTAAAGAAAATGCAAATGAGTATAAGTAGCTAAAGTATTACCACACTACCTTGTTACCTTTTTATCCTAACAATTCTTTATTATTATAGTTGTTGTAAATCAGAATCGGATGTATTGCCAAGTAGGTTTTCACATACAAGTAATTTGCTTTGGTGTATTGGTGCATAAATAAGCATAGTAGAAAAAAAAAATTAAAAAAAATTATACACATATATACATATATATATATACATATATA
>LKNJ01003190.1:0-10366 GCA_002120245.1 Maccullochella peelii | reverse complement strand
ACACACACACACACAGCTATATAAAATAAAGCCACTAAAAATCAAGCACTGTAAAAAAAAAAAATTTTTTTTAAAAAAGCAAGTCAAGAATACAAATGTAAAATAGAGAATTTAGCAACAAAAAAAATTTGAAGACATAAAAGATAAAATTTGAAAAAAAAATACAATAATATGAAAATGAAGAGCTGTGCATTTTGTGCAGGATGTGCAAAATGTTAACTGAGGGATGTGCAAAAAAAGTTCAGTTGTGGCTTCTGAACTTGACACTTAGATTGCAAACACTTGAAGCTTCATCCGAAGGAACGCTGATCTTTTCCGTCTATCTGACTTTTGAGAACGAAACAAAAGCAAGTGGTACATTTACTGAACTCTACCGTGAACCCTACTGTGCATGTTGTTGTGTCATTCCAGTGCAGTGTCGCTATATGATTGGTTAGCAATAGCGTTGTTTCATGATGTGTTTGGGTATTTGTGAATTGTAAAGCAATGTACCCTACTGACAGTATACCAAAGTTTCTCAATTTCATATCAGGGAATCTTGTTTATCTCAGTAAAAATACAAGGCTGGATATATAGTGTATCCATTTCCCAGCTATCAACAGCTATTGCCTGTCTGCCAGGGGTTGGTGGTTTGGCCTGACTAATAGGAAGCAGGGCAGACAGATGGGTGTGTGGGGTTTCATTTCAGGCTTTGTGAGGGCCCTTTTGTGAGGCAGCACTTTTTGAACACAATGTTGTCCCTTTGTTCGCATGCAGTGCTTGAGTATGAAGCTGCATTCCTCGTCATGCTGCATAGCCAGTTCAATGTTAATGTCCACTACTGTCTACTGATCCTCATGCAGACTCAACACTGTGGGCTAGTGGGGGCGCGCACACACATGGTTGGCACTCACTTGTTCAACAGTAACTAAACCAAGGGGTTTAAAATTTCACACTTTGCTGGCTTCTTGCGAGCACACATGTTCCAGGAAAAGTGAGCTCTCTCCTTTTCCCTTTATTCTGCTCACTTTACTGTTCCAAGAACCTGAGCCTTGTAAAAAGCCTTTTGATGGAAAGATGTGTAACTCAATGAGCTGTACACGCAGCGAGAGCAAGCTGTGATGACGAAGCAGGAAATGAATTACAACCAGGGAGTCTCAGACGCAGATATGTGTGGGTGGAACAGGGAAGCACAGACACCGAATTCATACACAAGAGCTAGCAGGTCAAGTACAGGTGTTTTTTTCCCCCTCTCTCAATGCCACAGAGGACAGCAACACCACCTTAATGTCAAGGTAACCCTAATTAACTATTGTTTTGAAATGTCACAAAAGGTCTGCTATGATCATTACAAGAGCTACTGGCCAAAAAAACTAATTTCACTGACATACAGGAGATTGTATTAACATTTGAACATGGGTTTATTTCAATAGAATTAATTAAAGCTAATATAATAGTTTTGCTTGATATTGAATTTACATCTCAGCAAGGGTACAGCTGAACACACTTATTGGTTCTCATGCATGTACATAAGCATTGACACAGATGCAGCTGGTAGTACTAGTAGCATACTTAACCAAATTACATCAAAAAGCAGCCACGTTTAATAACTGGACACAACTTTGGGTACAGGCTACATCTGGCTATAGGTAAGTTTTGTTTTACAAATCCCCATTTAAAATCTGTGGCATTTAGCTAGCTTTTTAATCATTTAATTAATCATTTGCATGTTTTTATTACTATAGTTATACTCATATACTGGGTCATAAAGGTGTTTTGAGACTGACAAATGTGATTGAAATGAATATTTGTTGTTTAAAAAAAAATAAAAAAAATAAAAAAGTCCTAAGAACTGGAGATCAAGAGAAAATTGTGATCTCAAATCTAACAACGTAGCTGCTAAAACGTCCAGCCTGGACCGTGATGAAGAGATCACTATCTGGCAACCTGGGGGTGAGTGAAACTCAAACTGGTGTAAAATACCGACAGTCCGTTTCCTGAGTTGGCCTCTGTGGCACAGATGAAGATCGTAAGGGAGGTGTGATTTCACACATGCCTTTGCTGAGTAGTGCTGAGATTTTTGCAGTGAGTTGGCAGACAGAGAATGCACCGTACATAAACACAATGGGGCTGTGAGAAAGCCTAGACAGGGGCTCACAAACAAAACAGTAAAAACAACAGGGGGTGGTGTAGTTTGCACCTCAGACAGAGAAGTATTTGCTGAGTTTTGGTTTATTTTAAGCAGTCTGTCAATCCACTTTATGATGGGTACAAAGTATTGTTGAGAAGTTTGACATGAGGCAAACAGGACACGCAGAAACAGAGAGGAGATGAAGCAAAAATAAAAGTGTTGGGACATGGTAATTTGAGGAAGAAGAGAGTGAGAGCACCACAGAAAGATGAGATAAATCAGGGTTTCACTCATAGGTCATTAAAAACAGCAATAAATCTCAGCTAAGTGCACCAAGGGCAAAGCTGGCCAAATATACACCCTACTCCCATGAGTGGCAGAGGCAGCTAAGACGTGACAAATTACACAACAGCACTACTTACTTCCTATTAAAATTTATTTTGAAACACATTTCTTGTTCTGCTGCCTGGTAGAGTTTCACAGTAGTCCAGGCACACAGCTCCCCCATTCCTTTAAGTTTACCCATGCATAAACACTTAAAACAACACTGCATACACCGACTGATGATGAAAACGTCTTACTGCTAGACACTGTCATTCATTTGCAGGGGTTCAGGTGCTAAAGCCCATATATCGAAAAACAGCCACTCTGATCAATCACACAGTGATGCTCCAAAAACTGAATTTCCCCATTAGCATCAATAAAATTATTAATTAAAATAATTGATTCATTTGAAAGATTGGGGTATATTTGGCTACATTACAGTATTATATTCGAGGAGAAGTTTAAGTGGGTCAGGTGAATGTTACATTTACTTTTGAGGCTCTTTTAAGTGTTTTCTAGTCCACTTTGAGCATACCACTCTCAAATATGGTGAACAATTTCGACATCAATTTCCTTCCCAGTGTGTGCAGTAAGTCATGAAATAACATGTTTTAACTGCATCGATCTTTTGATTCTTCATTCAAAAATGTTTGGAAAGGTGACATGATAGTGAGAAACCTACTGTCAGTTTGTCCGAGAACAAAGTGGATATATAGTGTGGCAAGTGCAAAGCTTTCACCAAAACCCTCTGTGATCTCCCAGTAAGGGGTAAGGGGTCAGAGTTTGGGATTGGATTAGGACAGGCACATACAAATCGGGCCAAGTCCATTTTTCCTTTGAGCTCAACATCCATGGAAAAAGGCGAGGAAGGCTGAGGGACGACTGGATTTGGATCCAATGCTCCCTTTCTCTCTCTCCCTTTCTCAGACTTCACACCATGGTTCCACATTCCCCCTGTCAACACAGCAAAAGGATGTGTGCATGTGTATTTGCATGCCTTAAAATTTCGTGTATAGCTATTGGCCTTCCACCCACATTAAGATGGCATTTTCCACCTCTAAAATCAACATGTCTTTAAAATGTATACATTGTAGTGTGGACAGGAGAAACTATGACATATGTCAACCTCTCACACAAACATGGCCGAATGAATCTTCCTATAGCTGCAATGTTATAAAGCCTGTAGCTTTCTGTTCTGGTGTAAACAAATACAGTCAATCAGACTGTTGCACAAGTTTGTGTACAAGTGGGAATTGATTTCATTCAGGTGATTTATGGGCATAACTGAAGTAGTTATTCTCCAAATTCATTTGTTAAAGACATAAGCAGGATTTGGATATGACAACATTTTGACTCCAATGAAAGAGGACAGGATCCCCTGGGGTAGTGTGTATGATTAGCACTATGTGCTCACTCACAGACACATACAGAGCAGCTTAGTCTCGGAGGTGACTCACAAATGAGAGGGCATAGGGGGAAGAAAGTTGGGGAACATGTTCTCCTTTGTAGCCCTGGACAGTCAAGGGCGGATGAAGATGCAAAATGACCTTGCATGAAGATGACAATGCTGACAATTCACAGAGCAGTGACTTTATATAATCATTAGAATGTGAATTAAACTAAATGAGCAAACTGGCTACAGAACTAACAAACTAACTACACGCCTTCTGTTAATTTCTTCATGAACCATTTACCTTCAGCTCCAGTAGGTTCAACAAGTTATATTTGCTTGCCTGCCCACCTATCCCACCACACTGAAGCCACTGTAGTGTAGCAACTTGGCTAGCTGGCTCAGACAAAGAAAGTTTAAACAAAACGAAATCAACACAAATGCTTACATTTGGGCAACACGAAATGCAATACATAATGGGTTCCAAAAAGGCTTTCAATGGGCCAATAAAATCATAGTAGGTGCTGGAGAGAGTGCAGCATTGCATTAAACCCCAAAATCTCCTTTTTGAGTGAATAACCTCTTCTTCCACACAGTTCTCTTTCCAAGTAGAGCAGCCACAGGTCACTGTAAGCCTTTTTACCAGTGAGCACTACCAGGAAGACCAGCTTAGTCGGTGACATAACATTAAAATCAGAGTGGGATGACCTCACTAACACACCGTTCTCTGAAGTCATTCAGAAATATCACTGTGCATGCTTTCCTAAAACCTGTTAGGAAGTTCAGTCATTGCCAAATGTCAAAAGGTCAGGGGGAGAATTGTTTAAAGGGTAACTCCGGTATTTTTAAACCTGGGCCCTATTTTTTTTTTTTTTTACACATTCTGGGGTCTAAATGACTAATAGTTACCAAATGGTAACTAGGCCAGTAGATCGCCTCAGCTGGCATCCGCAAATGGGCTGCAACGTAATCCTTTGAGGCAATTGCGCCTGTGAAAAGTACGTCCACTGAAAGTGTCTGTTTTTGCCACGGACAGGCTCAGATTGTTATTCAAAGTGTCTGACAACGTCATGGAAAGTATCCCTACAGAGACATACCTTTTTGTTAAAGAGTAAAATCATTGTTGTTTAACCAGAAATAAAAGTCTCACTCAAGGAAACAGCCAATCAGGCAGGTGACCCTACTGACCCAATATGACACCAAAACAAGGCTTAGCCAACAGCCACAAACAGTGGCCATGTTAGCAACTAGCCCTGCTGCCTGCAGATCTCTTTACCAGTTTCTTTCTCTTGCAAGTATCACCCTGCACTTCCCAGAAGCCAGACATATTTGTGTCAAGCCCTGTGGGTTACAGTGAAACTCATCACTGGCTCAAAAAGCTTACATCTGGGCCCACCTACAACAGAGAGCCGGCCTTTTAATCCCCTCGTGTGGCGACATGATAAAGGCATGGATTAAAAGCTAGCCAGTCATCTAGTCAGTCAGCAAGCACTGCTGCCTGCCTACTTGCATTATCAGCCCCACTGCTCCACTTACTCTTTACTGCACTGGACTAGCAGAATTCAGCAGATGTGCCAGGCTAGGCTGTGGTCTTATATCTATAATGCACTGTGCCATAGGACCCACTATGCCTCGTGATCTATAAATAGGCTGTAGGCAACCTTCTGTACCCAATGTAAAAAAATAAACTTTAAACCTAAAAATTCAGAGATGCCCTCTCTTAGGTTAAAATGATCCCTGTAGTATGGTTTCTCTTTACATTAACATTTTTTTTTTTTTCATTAAAATGGACTGCACAAGCTTTTGATGACAGAATATCCTACACATCAGTTATTAATTTAAATGCACTGATTCATTCATAAAATGATCACTGTTCTGATTAGATATAAAACAGAGTGACTACACTGGGTCCCAAATAAAAAAAATTATATAGAGCCTACAGCCTCTACCAACTATAGCCAAGTTTTATTCCAACATAAAATACCTTGTATTTGTTAAAAATCTGCCCTTAAGAGGGTCATAAAATGTTCAGATATAAAATAACTTTGATGTTATTTTAAGGAAGATTTTACAAGAAATGTTGTCAATACCAGACTACCCAGAGACTACCTTACTTATTTAAAAGAGAAACTAAATGATAGACTTCTGATAATTATATTTTAACTAACTAAAATGAAAATATAGCATTTTTTAAATTAACTCTCTGTACCATGGTCCTGTATGCGAACTTGGTCCCCTCAATAATCCAGATGTGGCTGTTGCTCTCCGGTACGTCCAGTTTTGGGCTGCCCCCCAAATGTGGTTCAGCCTGTGGGCCCAGTGCACCTGACTGCTGGTTTACGTCCATATGCCTGCCTGCTGTGACAGTCTGAGGGACGCACATCCATCTGCTCTGAGCTGCTGTTGGTACACAGTCCATTCTCACACTGCAATACCCAGCTCTCCTCCTAAGGGTCTTCTATTGGGGTTTCCTTAGGGGTTCTCTAACGGGATAGTCGTAGTAATGGGTGTGGGTGGTAAGTGTATCCCATCCGACTTTCCCTGGGTTTCACCTTGACAATCACCCAAACTTTTGGTTTACCATCCCAACGGTTCATGGTGAAAAACACACTTAACAAGTATTTGGGGGGGGGGGGTTGCAGAAACTGGCCAACACACTGAGTTCAAACCAAACATTTTTAGCATTAGGCTTGTTAAGACCACATGGCTGCAGGAAGTCAATAGATCAGAGAGAGTCTACCATACATACATCTAAAATAAATTGCTGAATCTGACCACCACTGATAAAGTGCACCACAGGATATAAATAATTGCCAACTGTTAATAATAACTCCGATCAGAGGAATAGAGCCGGAAGCTTCTTCAAAGGACTCCTTATCAAAAACTGTTCTTCTTTCCTTGAACATTGCCCTTCATATCCACTCCTGTGCTAATCAAGACTTTGTGAGACACAGAAAGATAAGATGCATTTAAGGGCACGTTAAGCAGTTTTTGAATCCTTGCTCGCCAAGAAAAAGACATGCTAAGTCAGCCCGACCTCACAATTAAGCAACAAGGGCAGGAACTCCCCTCACTGAAGTATAGGTGCTCTAAAGGCTAAATGAGGCTTGAGAAAACTAGGTCTAGACAGGAGTGCCATGGGTTCACGGATTACTGACTACTGTTATGGCTGAGTTAGATCACACACTTTGGTCGGCAGTGCATTAATCAAACTAAACTTACCATGGTGTGTATTTTAAGCAGTGAACTGTGAAAGTCTTTAATATACCAAGCTGAGGTCAAGCATGAGCAAAGATCATATAAACTACCTAGCAGATGTCAAAAGTTAAAGCAGTCTAAATCATCTAGCTGCTTTAAAAATGTTTGCCAAATAAAATAGCCAAGATCTTACTGAAAACAACCATACATAAATAATTTGCTGCAGTAGGGTACCACGTGTCCTAAGACTGGAAGTTACTAGCTAAACTGTCTATTTTTCTTCTCGTTGACCAAGCAAAAATGGTAACTATTAAAGCAACTTTCCACAGACTGCAACTTAAGCTTTCATTTAAGTGAATGAGCGTGCTTATTTTAACAGCATCATATTCTGTGTTTTTGTTGCACATAATAGTAATTCAAACATCCACAAACCAGCAAAAATAAGGGTGAGCTGTTTTTAAAAAAGGGGACTAGCAAAGCCTTTTCCTTCTTAAACACCCAATCTCAACAAAACTTGTGAAAACAGTTGGATACTTTTATCCAGCTACTGAGTTCATGTCCTTAAGATTCAGCTGTGTCAGCCTAAATTAAATGGGTACACCTATTTTTAAAGCGTGTTTAGCCCTTATTACACCCTCCACAGTGTTATTAGCACGGAAGACCATTATTAAAAGCGTTAACAGACACAGCTGAATCAGCTTCGGGACCAGCTAGCTTGTTAGCATCGTCACAAAATGCAAGCTTTCCCAGAAAGCTTTCATTGCGGCGAGGTGCTTAGTGGTGATCCAATAACATCGAGGATATAGCAGTTATGGAGAAAAATGTTGTCTCACTCGCCTTTTTCATCCGCGGTGCTTCGGCAACGGTGCCGTCACGGTTGACAAATGCCTCTCCGCCGTTCTGCTGCGGGTCCGACCGCTTCATAGCAGACGCCTGCGGCATCTTCGTGGGGTTCGGGGTGAGCAAACCCAGGCTGCCTTCCCCGGCTTTCGCGGAGGGCTCCGCTGTAGGAGAAGCAGCGGCAGAGGAACCGGCCTCGTGCGGGTCGTTTCTGGCGAGGACCTTGCCCTCTGAGGTCGGTGTCATCGGGGAACCAGCCGGCAAATCTTTGCCGGTGGGGACGTCTTTGAGGTCGACCTCTGCCATTTTCGCTGCCACAACCTGGACTGACATCGCTGCAGTTTCACAAAGTCCTTTTTCCAGCACAAATAGCGAGTCAAGCGGATGTGAGCGGAGGAGCGACGACGGCCAAATGCATTGTGGTCCCTGTAGTTCCTCTAAGTATCTAAAAAATGCCCCTCACAGGCCACCTTCAATACCAGTGATAGGCACACGACTGACATTTTACAAAACGTAAGTCAACATGGGAAAACCAATAAAACCATTGACCTGCATTTCTTTTAGATGGAAAGCAGTCCTAATCGATAAAGTGACTACATTCCCCAGCAAGAAAAGCTACACTGCAAAATGCATTATGGGAAATTGAGTTTGCAATAAAAGAGGACGCCACTAAACTACAAAACAAACGAGATTTATGCCAGATAATGCTGTTTGTTCACAGGGCAATCACGTATAAAATTTCTACAGTTTTCTAAAATTAGGCAGTAATGATGCTCTGAATTCTCAGTCTCACATAACACCAAGATGCACTTAATTACTTGTAATGTTACATTATTATTAAGAGCATGCTGCTACATCACAAACTTCCCAGGCAAACAGTTTGTCCTCAACCAATGCTGACACAAAATTATTTTAATATTACTCAAATTGTCAGTCGGCCTCAAGTAATTCACCAGACGTTGCTGCACAAGATACTGCATCACATTATGGTGCTCATGCGGTGGATATGCAGTATGTCATATGAGAATGGGACCAGGATTAAAGTCACATCCTAAAGAATGAACTACATTGCCACCAAGTGGATGCCTATAGTATATAGTTTTTGACTAATAGTCAAAAAATACCAAGTGCCATTAGGTGCAGGGAAATGAACAAGCATCAACTGTCTCTTTTTAATATCTCAATTTTATTTTCAACTCTCATGTGACATTTGTAAAATGGCATTATTGAAAACAAGCAAACATGTAGAAAGTTTGAAATATAATGAATCACTGACAAGAAGTCAGGAGAAATGACATTCAGATCTCTTTTGTAAAAGACACTATTCAGAAAGAATAGTGATTCAAATGTTTTTCATTTGTTCTCCATCACATATCAAAAGAATTAAAACTGTACATAGTTGTATGTTGCGTTGCAGCCTAGTAATATGGGAAGCTTTTCACCGGCAGAATACTTTCAAATTCAAATTTTATGTGTATTTGCTTCTGAAAGTCCAATTCCTGCAGGTGACTTCAAGCATGCCAGGAACCTCCCTACTGCAGCAGACATTCATTCGAATACAAGACAAAAGAACAGCACTCCAGCTGCAAAAGGTAATTGAAGCTGAAAAAACAATTGTCAAGTCCACACATACCGTTTTTGCACTCATGCTGAATGGGTCTGAGCCCTTTGCCATCCACCAGATAAATCTGAGGTATATTATTTACAAGGCTGCCATGCTGGTACATTCTCAAAATACAAAAACCAAACAATTTAAAAAAATACAGCTCTGCAGTGTATCCTAAGTAACATAAATGTGTCTTTAAAATGACAAAACAGAATGTTCCCAATTTGTACAACAAAATTGAGAACATTTCAAAAACAAAAAAAATGCATTTATTGTCTTTCAAAGTCAGGTGCTGCATTTCCATGTGCCCCTGAAAGTTAAGGTGGTATTCCAACCTCTGTAGCAACACAGCATTGTGGGGGGGGGGATCTACTTGCTTGCATCAGTCTTCAAATATCCACAAGATGTTCACGCCAGAGAGGCCAAGATTTACTCTCCTGAAGAAAATATGAACAACAATTTAATTATCCTACAGAAGACAAGCAAGGTCAAAACAATAATTTTCAATCAAAATGTAATCTGCACTTTGGTGTATGACCTTTTTGTTTAAAATCAATCAATATTGTATCATTCCCTGAAATGGCATATACTTATGTCAAAGATTATTTGAGCTAGCCAACCTTTTATAGGATTTTAGTAGCACAGGTAGACATACTCACCCCAGCATCCCTGACTCCTTTGTCTTAATGACATAGAGGAACATGAGGATTGTGTGGAACAGGTTGTTCCTGCCCTATAACAGAAATCAAGATGGGTTCATGTCATTGCAATCAAAGTGTTACGGTAGAGGAAGACATCCTGAACGGTTTATGAATGAGATGTCTGTTCTGAGGCTTTTCTCTGGGATATTCATTAGATATACACCGATCAGCCGTAACATTATGACCACCTGCCTAAT